>JAEIIU010045330.1:0-25542 GCA_018874675.1 Drosophila baimaii | reverse complement strand
TAAATTACGTGATACCAACCCAAACTCCGCCTCCTATTCTAGACCTCATTCCAAAAAATCCGCTGACAACAAAAAATGCTTTAAACCCACCTCCAAAACGGAATCCAGAAGAGTCGCGTCCATCAAATGGCCCAATAGAACATAATCCAACGAATGTTCCATCAAACTCACCAATAAGCAGCGTGACACCAACCCAAAGCAAACCTCCGATTCTAAACCCTATTCCAAACAATCTTTTGAAACCACCTCCAACATGGAATCCAGAAGAGTCGCGTCCATCAAATGGCCCAATAGAACGAATACCAACGAACTTTCCGTCAATCCCACCAATAAATTACGTGATACCAATCCAAACTCCGCCTCCTATTTTGTCTAATGGCCGAATAGAACCAATTCTAACTAATGTCCCGTCAATCCCTCCAGTAAATTACGTGATACCAACCCAAGCTCCTCTTATTCTAGACCTCATTCCAAAAAATCCGTTGACAACAGATAATGCTTTGAACCCACCTCCAACACGGAATCCAGAAGAGTCGCTTCCATCAAACTCAACAATAAACAAAGTGACACCAACACAAAGCAAACCTCCGATTCTAAACCCTATTCCAAACAATCTTTTGAAACCACCTCAAACATGGAATCCAGAAGAGTCGCGTCCATCAAATGGCCCAATAGAACGCATACCAACGAACTTTCCGTCAATCCCACCAATAAATTACGTTATACCAATCCAATCTCCGCCTCCTATTCTAGACCTCATTCCAAAAAATCCGTTGACAGAGAATGCTTTGAACCCACCTCCAGTACGGAATCCAGAGCGGTCGCTTCCATCGAATGGCTCAATAGAACCAATTCCAATAGAAGTTCCGACAACCTCACCATTCCTAAAATCATCTCCCACTCTTTACCCAATTCCAAAAAATCCGTTGATAACAGAGAATGCTTTGAACACACCTCCAATACGGAATCCTATAATTCCAGTGACGCCGACAATCGCATCTCCTCAAAAATCGTGTAAGTGTCGTGGAGGGAATTTATGCATTTTGCCCATATATTGTTATCTACGTCCGCAAAAGCGATGGCAACCACTCCCACATCATCCATGGGGTTATTGGTATATGTGGTATCCTCCAGGCTATCGCCCAACGAAAGACGATTCTACTGACGCTCCACATCTGGGCAACCCACCTAAGTCCCCTCGACATCTGCGCAACCCACCTCCGTATCCTTATTAAGGTCCACTAATTCTTTAAGGACATAAAATGTCTTTAAGCTTTGTGAATCCAGGAGTTTCCAAATATACAACTTATATTGTTTGTTCACCACAAATATCATATATCTGTAAATAAACCTAAAGCAACAGATTCGCATTTGTTAACTACTATCTCTACCATGGGTGGATCATTAGTCATTCATTAATATTACCATGGGTTGATCCGGAGGCTTTATAAGTATTCGTCTTCTTTTATTCTGTCCTTTAGAGGTGGACCCCCTTAATTCCCTTGATGCATTTACAAAGAATAACTTGATCCTTTCGATTTGTATTTAACGATGTTCTCTTTATTTTGCAGATATAAATAAATATATTGGTAATTAAAACTAATAACTTTTACAATCTGTTCTGTATTCCAATGTAGTCAATCATCCATTTACTTTTGTGGATATAACACACTCGATTAGCCTTTGAGTCCAGCACTCTTTTGTTTAAATGCTATTAAACATAAATCCTCAAAATAACCATATGTACGTTTTGTTCTTGGATCTCAATCGATATTCTCCTTTTGCTTCATGATATTTTTGTCACTCAAATAAAAAAAAAAGACGACATAATTTTGAGAATTCTGTCAATAGACTGCCTCTGGTTTCTAAGAGTGTGTTGTCTGTGTGTGTTGCAAGTGTCTCGATAACATGTGTTCGCGGTGTTATGCTAATGCTGTGTGCACCCTGCTAATGTATGTTTTACTGGATCTTGCTTTATGTTTTCATTAATGAATCTATTAATACGCATATTTTTGCACACATTTGTTCAGTGTTAAGTTTTGAGGTTTCGCGAGTGAAGGGCGCTCTGTTTTGAAGCTAAGCCTGATATATTTCGCTTAGCCAAACGAGCACCGACCCAGGATAGGACTAGAAAATAATATAGTTTCTCGCTTCAGTTTACAGTTTATGAATCTTCGTATGGCAGCGCACAAAGCACCGAAATTATTAGGTATAATGTTTTATAGCGATAGCAATTTGAGTTACGAGCTTTGTGATTAGATATTGGGTTGGGCTGGGAGCACATCTCTATTAGAGATGGAGAATAATCGAAGTTTTCGATGTCTTTATATGAGAAAATCGGTGTTTCTCCACCTCTATTGGGTTGGGCTGGGAGCACATCTCTAAATCGTGTGGAAAGCAAAAAACGTAAACTATATACGCGTGTAAAAAAATATATGTACTTCTTTGCTTAACCACATTCAAGTTACAGATTTTTCTCGTTTCGTTTTGTTTTTTTGTTTTTTTTTTTTTTTAGCTTTTCTTTTCCTATATACAAACTGGCGCGCACCTGCTTCGCTTCGCTCTCGACTCTCTATACACAAAAATAATTATCCCAAGGAAATCATAAAAATAAATGTATGTATACACAAGGTTTTGTTTTCGTTTAAGTGGTAATAAACACAGGAAAAATAAATACAAAATTGGCAAAGTGTTGTTTTTAAATTAAAAATAGCTGCGCTTTGGAACTCCAAACTGACCATCGTTTGTTTTGGTTCTACTCCGTCTTCAATTGAAGCAAAAATAATAATAGTATGCAAAGTACTTGATTAATAACTACTAAATTTAAACATTTCTCTATATATGTATTTACAAATCACAGCTACAAACACTAAAGCCTTCTTCTCCTTCCAGTGTTGCTTTAAGGTGGCGATGACAGGCGTCGTCTTGCGGGGCGGCAAAAAAAAAAAATAAAAAATACAAAATATAAACGTACACACGATAACATTACATTTCGTAACTAAACTCGATTCGCGGCGTTGTGCTCAACTAAAAAATGAACTTGCAAAGGCATTCTTCTCGTTACGCTAACAGTAAACTATAGTCCAGCGAAAGCTGCGTAAGATTAGGGATGTGAATGAACCTAGTTCTTATTTTTTACAGCCAACCGCCCTTGCGGCCAAACAGCAAGGAACTAACCGAACCCACAAACGCCTGTGTAATGGTCTGCGGCGCCGCCTCCTCTTCCGCCGCCTCCGCCTCCGCTGCCCTCGCCCTACTTTTGGTGCCCAACTTGCTGGTGCCGCTGTCTGATACCTTGCCCAGATCTGGGCGCACTCGCCCACCGCCGCCGCTGCCGCCTGCGATTGTGCCCAGATCGGGCCTCTGGTTGGCCATGCCGTTCTTTAGCTGTCTGCGCGACTTCTGGCGCTGCATCTGCTTTAGTCGCGTCTCGCTTGCAGTGCCGCCGCCGCCAGTGGCCGTCGATGCCTTCTCCACCGGCGTGGATTGACTTTGTGCTATCGATGTGGTTGGTGTTGAACTCTTCGTGGGCTTGATTTTCATCACCAGGCCCTGATCGTCGCTATCGTCGCTGTTGTAAGCACTGGTGCTGCTGCTGCTGATGGTCGACTTTGCTCCACTTCTTCCCGATGCCGCTGCCGCTGCTCCTGCTCCTGCTGCCGCTCCTGCTCCTGCTCCCGATGATGATGGTGCTGCAGGCGTTGGTGACTTTAAACCTCGATGCAGGACACCCTTAATTTGCGCCCGATCAAAGTGTATGTCGTCCACAATGCTGTTGGTGCTGGTGTGCAGACTCTGCAAGCTGCTGCCACTGCTGAGCGGCGAGCTGCTGCGGTTCGCTATTCCCGCGCCCACGCCACGCTGCGCATGGATGATGTTCTCCAGGCCAATGCTCTCCACCTTCTCGATGAGGTTCAGCGATCGCAGGGCCCGCCTCTCGAGGTGCGACAGCATGATCTTCTGCTGCTGCTGCTTGCTAAGGCTGCTCCGCTGCTGCTTCTGCTGGTGCTGATCGCCGACGATCTTCCGGCGGATCAGATCCGCTCCCGACGAAAGCAGCCCAAAGAGAGGCTCGGGCGATTGGCACCTAGGTGGCGAACCCTCGGGGCTGTTGCAGGGCGTCACTGTGGGCGAAAAGTTAGGACCGGCGGGTGTGTTGAGGGCACTGGGCGTCACAGCCTTGATTCCACGCTCATTCAGCATTCCGGCCAGGCCGAGGTTCACCGAGAATGTGGAGCAGGAGTTCTTCCGCGAGAGTCCGCGGGGCGTAGCAGGACAACTGAAAGGAAAGGGCGTAATCCGCATTAGAAATCAGTAAAAAATCATCACAAACTAGTCTTACCTGGGCTGTCTGGATGTTGAGGTGGAGGCCATGCGCGAGGACATCTGGGACTGCGAGAGGAACGACAGATCGTTAACAAAGCCATCGTCCGGATGCATAACCATGCTTGTGGTGTAGGTGAAGGTGCAGCCGGGTGCCTCAAACTGCTTGCCGGGCAAATCATCGCTGATATCCTCCTCCACGTCCGACAGCGTGTAGATCTGCATGCCCAGGTCATCTAGCCCCCGACCGCCACGGATCGTTACGCCGGGACGTTCGTCCAGCAGGCCACTGAGCGTGGGCGTGGCCAGGCGCGACCAATGGTGCAGGGTCTGGGAACCCTCCATTGGCTTTATAATCTGCAGCTTCTCGGGCAGACGCCACTGGTGCGTCGTCATTGAGGCGGACATGTGATTCGTGGATCCCGACATTCCCGACGAGCCCGTGGACATGATGCTGTCCGGCGTGCGAACGCCCAGTGGGAGGTTCGAGTTGCGCTCATGACCCGCTCCATGAGCCGTCGGCTCATCGTAGTTATAGGTGCCAGCCGGAGCATAGGAGAGCATAGCGCGGCGGGCCAAAACCTCAGCCGGCGTCAGTCGCTTCAGTGCCGCCTCCAACTCCTTGGCGCCGGGCGCTCCTGGCACACCAGAGGGCTGGGCTGGATAGCCGTCATCAGACTGGGAGTTGAGACTCTCGCTGGATAGAGTTTTAACGCCCAGCAATTGACTGCTGCCGCCGCGATAGTATGAGCCCGCTGGATACGCCATGGAAGCCATGCGCGGCCCCGAGGTGCTGCTCATCGACATGGCACCCAATTGGGTCATCGAGACGTTGCCACTGTCCATGTAGTTGCCGCTCTTGCCCGCACATCGCACGGTGTCAAACACCCGCTTGTATGGCGGCACATTGCCGGCTCCGGCATAGATGCTGCCACCCATGGTGGAGGAGCTCATGCCGCCGGAGGGCATCTGCATCATCAGGCGGCTGATACGATCGGCCGATCGCTGACTGTCCCCGGAGATGCCAGAATCCAGGCTGTTCTCCGAGTACTGTGACGATTCCATCAGCTCAAATTGCAGCGAATCCGGCTGGTAGAGGCCGCCGCCGCAAACGCCGGCTCCGCTCGTGCCCATGCCGCCCAGGAAGGAGCTGCGCGCCTGCGGCTGCGACCGCTTGCGCTGCTGCTTCAGTTGATCCTGGGCAGAGTGCAGCAGGGCCAGCACTTCTTCGTACCGCTGCTTGAACTCCACCAGCTCCAGGGCCAGGGCATTCTGGTTCTCCTTCGTCACGTGCAGCAGCGAAAGGTGCTCGTCGTTGTCCTGCGTCAGCTGGTGCAACCGCATCTCCGCCTCAGCCAGTCGGGCGGTCAGGCTGACAATCTGCTCATGCTGCAGTCGGTTCTCCTCGCGCTGCCTCTCCAACTCCAAGCTAATGTTGTCAAACTGCGAGTTGGCATCGTTCAGCTGGGCACCGATATCCGCCATTAGCTGGCGCTCGTGCTCCTCCACCTCGTCCGTTTTGTGGGCCAGTTGAGTAGCCTCGCTCTTCAGCGATTTGTTCTCGTCAAGCAGCGTGTTTACCTTGCGCTGCAGCAGATCCAGGGTAATAGACTTGGACATCGTGGGTGTATCTGTGGAAATAAGTGGACATTAAGAGACATTTCCTCCATGGTAACTCAGCTTTAACACTCACCAGTATCCGTGCCATCGTCTGCATCATTGGTCAGCACCGAAATGAGCTCGTTCTTCTTGTGCAGCTCATGGAGCAGCTGGGCACGATCGTCGTTGGACGATTTGAGATCGGCCTCCAGGTCCGCGACTCTCGCCTCGAGGGCATTGTTCTGGGTGAGCAGCTCCTTACCGATCTGGACAGTCAGCTCCAGATCCTTTTCCTTCTCCTCCAGCAGTCGCGTCACGGCCTCAATGTCATCGTATGCGCGAGTCATCTGGCTAACGCGGTTTCCGCATAGAACTATAAAAAATATATATAAGATGCAAATGATATAGAGATGGTTGTATTTTTGTGGGGAAATGTATCTTTAGAATATTTTCATAATAATAACGGGTTGTTTGCTTTTCAGGTTTGATCAATATCTGACAGAGTACAGGGTTTATTCTGGAAATATACGATTTTTAGCAAAGAGCTGTGTTTTATAGATATATTTTAGTTAGTTTTTAACACCAGAAAAGGTTAGCTGTTATTATTACATGATTTTCTTTAATTGGTTACTTTTTTCTTGAAATTCTCAAGGTTTTAATTATTTAAAAGTATTTTTTGACTTTAAATGTTAATAACGTTTTAGAAACAAGCGTTTTTTTAAAGTCAAAAAATACTTTTAATTATGTTACAGTGAGCATCACTGGTTCTTCTAATCAATTTACTATTTCAAGTGGCTAGATATGAGAAAAAAATAGCTAACATTTTTTTTTTAACATTGCATAAAGAAAAGCAATGACTAAAAATAGATAATAGCTAAAAATAGCTATTTAACTCCGAAAAAAACTACCATAGTTTTAGCCAAAAAATCCCAGTTTAACCGCTCTTATGCGCTGTTTACATTCTGTGCATACTGTTAGCTGACTCACAAGTCAGAGCTTTGGGCACCACTGATTTGGTAAACAAAATAGACATAACAGAGGGAAAAAACACAGTGTGGGCACCACTGATTAACATAACAGAGAGAGAAAACACAGTTAACTGTTAACAACCTTCCATTAGCAGCTGCTCATTGTGCTGATCTCCCGTTAACAGAGACTCCGCTGCAGAGGCCGCCGTTGCTGTTATACTACAGCTGCCCAAGGAGAGTTCATCCTCGTACTCAAGTTCATCGTCCGTGATGCAAAAGTCTTCGTCTAATTGCGACCAATTTTGGCATGCCTCAAAGGCAAAGTCTTCCAAGCAGGTTATCGTCGTTGTTGTGGCAACTGCAGCAGCATTCACAGCATCCAACGTAGCAGCACTATTGCCATCTCGCTCCGCTGCACTTGGTAAAAATCGATGCTGAGCAGCACTGCTGCCGGCAGCAGTCTCCCTCTCTCGCCATGGCTCCTTCTGACTCTCCTCCTTCTCCTTTTCCATCTCTCCTTTGGCATTGTTTACGTGCGTCATTTTCCTTTGCTCTTTTATTGTGAATTCTTTTCTTAGTCACAGCACACTATTGCGGCATTCTTGTGTTGATTTAAATTAAATTTAAATCGTTTCGATTGGCGTGGCGGCGTCGTGTGCAATTTCCTTTCAAGCTATCAAGCTGTATTATGTAATTTTTAAGGCATTTTACACAATTCTGGCAAGGCACTTCTTTTGGTTTGATTGCAGACAGCCCGAAGGGTGGAAATGTTACTTTCCCACACTTAAACGGTTTCTGGCTCTGCTTTTTTGCGCTCTCTCTGGCATCACATGATTTAGTAGATATTCGTTGATTATTTACTTTCAATTGCCTTGATGGACGTAAATGTAAACATCAAAACTAATTGTTAAATTAATGCGAATTGTCCCGAGTCACAAGAGAAAATATGAGTAACTGTCATGTCGCGGCCTCTCTCGCGCTCTCATCTCAATTGTCACTCTCTTGTTTCGGTTTTTTTGCTCTCTGCCACCCACTATCCGTGGAGCATGCGCAATATCCACTTTGAGCTCGTTAATTTATTTTAAAAGATTTCGTTTAACCGAATAAAAAATTAAAAAAACCTCGCTCGACTGGTCTCAATGTTATCTTTTGTTTTTATTTTTAGCCATGAGCGCAGCTTGGAAACAACCCGTGCTCTCGTGCTCTGACTCTCGTCGCTCTCTCTGGAAGAGTGGAACTTCTTGCTCGGCCAAACGCACACACACAAATGGCAGCTGCGATGCTGGCAGCGACTGAGGAGGACCGGCAGCGAAGGAAAAACAAAACCAACAACAACAACAGCTACAACAACAACTGCAGTGGCATTCAAAGTAAAAGGCGTTTTTCCCACAGACATTTCGAGTGAAAGGGAAATGGCAATGGTATTTGTGAATCTCTATCTTTTGGACAAAAGTCACAAGACACAGCCATGCAGCTGGAAATTCTAGCTAGATGGGAAATTTACCCAAGCAAATAGAAAATAAACTCACATGTTCCGAATTATTCCGCTTATTTTTCTGCTAGTTTTCGTTTCACTTCACTTCACAATAAATAAGTGTATATAATAGCCGCAAGGCTGATCTGCTTGAGGGTCCAAAGGTGAGAGACATTAACTCAACAACAACACACAAACTTTAAACGCGAAAACTTCAAATCTAGGTGGAAAGAAGAAGAAGCAAAGACTGCGCTCCAAACTCGTGACGGAGCACTCACACTCACACACACGCACAAATTGTTACTGGACAAGGGGGTTTTTCTTCTTCTTCTTCTTATGCCTTTTGCGTGTTTCTTAATTTATTCTTTTTTGCTCAGCTTGCCAAAGTTTTCTCCTACTCACTTCATTTTCTATCTCATGCACAACACAACACACAAATTCCACTTCTCTTTCCTTGACTTTGGGCAATTTTCGCTAATTTTCGTATGGCAGCCGTTTGAATTTTGCACAAATTGTGTAATTTACAGATTGCAGATACTGAGAATGACAAAAACGCGATGCGTGGAAACAGAGACTGAATGAATTTTGTTTGTTGTATTGGAATCCACCACCATCCACAATGGGGAGAGCGAATGAGAGAGAACGAACGCGGGAGAGCAGTTCGAGAGCTCTCGGTACAGTATTGCCAGCGTGAAAAAAGGCATGAAGAGCGGTGCAAGAAGTTCGACTTATCAATACCCTGTATTCGTTAGTTAGTGTTTAGAAGCCCTATTTTAACTATTAGTATCATTAAATTTATTGTTAAGCCAATTGCAAGCCAGAAAAAGATTGATATTATTTTTACAGTTAAGAAGATATTCAAGTTAAATGAGATATTCATTGCAAAAAAATTAAATGAAGGTAAAAAAAAACTATGAATACTTAATACTTTAATATTTTATATAAATAATAAATCGTAGATTTATTCGCTTAATAGAACGCATTTTATTTATGTATGTAAAACATTGATTTCCTAAAGACCAGACCTAATTCCCAACTAAGGAAGATCTTAGAGATTAATTTAAATATCTCAAGTGGCACAAAAGTATGCAATAACTTCGCATAAAGCAAATGAAGCTAAGCTGTTTTGTTTGCCAATTGTTTTTTCCTTCACCATATTTATTCGTATTTCCTATTTCGCAGGTAATGGGACGAGACAAAAGAAAACTCCAACAGAAACCGGAAACATTTTCCGCATAATCCTAATCCCATTCATGGATAGGGCGCGAAAAACAACGCGGGGAATTTTCCGCGTACGAATCTAGAATACATTTCCAAGAACCACAAAGCGCTTAGATACCATATATCAGGTAGGACCGTCTGAAATACTTATAATGAGATGGGACGAGAGATCAGTTTTAGGTACTCGACTCACGATTCTTTCGGACTGCACGTATAAGTAAAAGGTTCAGATCGAGAACAAATCGGGAAACAAAGTATCTCAGTAATGGCCCAATTAATGATTTACAGCTCGTGCCGGGTTTAAAAGACCTATTTACTTTATGTCTGTGGTTGAGACATATTTTATATACGATAAAAGATTGCATAGGTCTACTTGTTTTTCGGGATTGTTATGACCTATATCGTTTATGTAAATTTGTACCTGCTCAAAATATATGAACTGCTAAGGAAAGAAACTTCGAGATGTTCAAAACCCATTAATATTTATTTCGTTGTTTTGGAAAAATAGAAAGCGTATTTAATTATATCTTATAGATCGAATTATGTGTTAATTTCAATGAAATTAATTTTTAAAATTAAAATTTTCCTAGTTACCTACAAACCTAAAAGGGAAGCCTATGTACCTTAGTATAATTTGAGTTTAACGATCCTGGGAAATTGCAATTCATAAAAGTCATAGTCGTAAAACGTTTTCTCTAATGACTTTTTTTTATCCATTAGACGCTGCTAATAGAACCTCAATGATGACTTCCCAAACACAAAAAGGTGATGTGGTTTTATCTGCATTAATGGCAATTAATGACCAGAGCTTTTTTCGCTGAAATCAATTTGCAAAGATAGTGTAGCTGGCGAACAAAAAAGATAAGCCGGGGCACCATGCAAAAGCTCCTCTCTCCACATTTGGCAACGAAATTAATATAAACTTGCGTTGATAAGCAGCAGAGCAGCAGCAGAGGGAGCCCTAGACATCAAGATCACAGACAGGCGCACACACAAGATGAGATCATGTGCCTTTTGTGCCTTTCGCAACGAACTTAATAGTTTTTCTAATGAACTTGCTAAAAACCTAGCCGATTATAGCAGAGTAAAATAGCCACCATAAGTTGAGCAAATATCAACATGGCGCAGTCGAGACTCTAATGACAAGCCGGCACGATCAATATATCGCAAAAACAAATACAAGGTCCGAGACAAACACTCATGAAAGTAAATAATAAATATATTTATGGAGAAATGAAGAACTTTTGTGCTTTTGAAGCCTATATGTGCAAAAAAATGGCTGTCGTGTTTGTTCACACGTCGACCACAGAACACAAGAAACCAAATAAACGGGGAAAGCAGTCATAAAGTCCATTAATTGGAAATACATTAAATCGCTCGATAAGATAAGGCCCAAAACACTTAAGGTTAATACATATTGCAGGCTGCATTTTGGCGATAAGTTAAGAAATAATATGTCAAAATACACAGCCTATGCCAGGGGAAGTTGGCCCTGAAACAAAGAAAAGTGAGGCCATAAAACCGAAATACTTTAATCTATTAGGTTTATTTCGAATGCAGATATTTAGATAAAGATACTTGGGTATTGTTGTTCTACTTCTGGAATAAGATAGATTTAGTTTAATATTATTTACTTATCAACTTGGGGTAACCTTAAATAAATAAATTTATAAATACAAGTACCTTATGAAGGGCCTTTCCTATATCAGTTATCAAATCCAAACAATTTTCTAGATTGCAGCCATTATGGCACACTCAACTATCCACTATAGGCTTCAGTATTATCTATTAAAGAATGGAGTGCTATAATGGCACACTTGCCATTATCCACACACACAGACACACGACTAAGCAAATCGATGTGATGAGTAACATCTGATTCGATGGATGATCAAGCCGCAATCTTGTTCTTACCTTTGTTAGTCAGCAGACTGCGCACAACCTTCAGGCAGTTCTTGCCATCGACATTCTTGGAGGCATAGTACATGAGCTCCCAGGAGCTGGCCGCCTGCAGCAGCTCCGCTGGCAACTCAAACGCTGGTGCCTCCAGAGGCCCCGTAATCGGACTGGGAACCGGAGTGCATGGAGTGCTGCTGCTGCTGCACTCTGTCACCTTTCGCTCCCCCTTCGAGGCAAAGTCATGGAGCAGGGCCAACAAAGGTGCTGAAACGCCCAGCGGTGGATCCGTTGACTTTGGCCTGGACTTCATCTGCTTGACTATGCACCGCATGCGATCCACTGCCTCCAGTTCGAGCTCCAGGCGCGTGGGCGGTGGCTCAGTACCGTTGACAATCGCCGACATCGAGGAGCAGGAGCTGGAGATGCTGTCCATATCGGCAGATCCACTTAGCTGCTGCAACGTGTCAACCTGCCGCTGGGTTTTGCTGTCCAGGTGCTGGCCCAGCAGCTTGTAGGTATTCTCAAAGTGCTTGCTGCCATTGGAGGGCTGGCTGGTAATCAGGGACGTATCACTGAGGGAATCCTCCGAGGCGGTGGACCACAGGGAGCTACTCGACCTGTTCGAGGCGAGTGAGGAGGTCGCCGAACTGCCGGCATCTACGTCCAAGTTAAAGGTGCTATTCAGCTGGACGCCATTCTCGAAGCTTTGCCCATAATCGTCCGGCGGCTCTTGCTCGGTTATTATGGGCAGGACGGCCTCCAGCTTCCGTGCGGGATAATGAAGCAGCTGTGGCTGCTGCTGTTCGATTTGCTGATTGATTTTACTTCCCAGTACATTGTTGAATAGTGGCATTTTGGTTTAAGTGCATCGTTTTTTTTGCTATCCGTTAACGCGAACTTCTTCTTTGGTATTTCCACGAACGCACATGTGTTTATATGGGAAAACTCTCAATTAACTTTAAACTTTTAACTAAGAATTTAAGCACTTAAGTTTGCTCTGCTTTTTGGGGTGTTTATGTTGGTTTGTTTTAATGCCTACAACGATTGAGTGAGTGCGGGGAGTGAGTGTTGTGTAGTTTGGCACTTGTCAGGCGGCTTTCAGGGCTTACAATACTTTTATTTAGTGCGCATTTTGGAGTAGATTTCGATTAGGTTCCCACCCGATAACGGAGCTGCCAGATCTTTAACTTTACGACCGGAATTGCAATTATCGATGGGCTATTTTTAAGCGACTCTGTGGACTAACGGTGGAGCCCCGCCTTTATGAAGCAAGACAACTTCCCATCTACGAGAGGTTTTAAGTTTCATTTTCCCAAAAAAAAAAAAAAAAGAAAAACAAACATAACAACAATGGCAAATTGCAAAGGCATATAAATCTCCAAAAATTTACATACAATGCAAGTCGAAAAAAAAAATAAATCACAAATATTTCAAAACTCCAACTTCACACCGCAACGCCCAAGAGAAGAGTGGACAGATTGCTGCTGCGGGTATCGTGGAAATTTAGTGGCTGCCTTTAGACTAGCGGAAAGAAAAGCTGGGCGCAAACGAGTTTATATAAATTAGTGAGATGCGTTCGCGAGACGTTCTCTTTTACATGGCCAAGATCACGTAGGTCGATGGAAATCCAGCAGGTAGCTGGCAGCAGCAGGCGTGGGTAGTCTCAGAACGCTGCCCATCTTAAGTGGTAAATGGTGCACATCCCGATGCTCTGGGCGGGCCGCCTCTGGCTGGTCCATTCACGCTCTCGATGGCCATTCGATCATAATTTATATGCCCGGGCCAGCGAAGTGAAAGAAAATAGCAGAGCTGAGAAACCCAGCAAAGATAACTGCCGCGCTAGATACAAGATACTAACGGTTGTGCCAAATGAACGGCCAACATGAGATGACCAACATAAATCTGGCCAAGCAAAAAAAAAAAACCAACGTCGTCGTGCAGATGATTCAACCGATTTTGATTTTGCATTTTCTTAATAATTATTAATATATATTTTTTTTTGTGTTTTGTCCCTGCAGTCGAAAGCCGTAATTTGCTCAGGTGAGCCCAGCTTTTGAGAGGTTCATCGACATGCACAGAGCGTAGCAGCTGCTCACTCACTTTATACTCATATGCATTCATGAGTCACGTTCCCCCGACATTCGAAGGGAGCCGACAACTATAACCGAATAAATCAAAAGTTATCGCACAGATAAACAATACGCGGCATATGACAAAATGAGCTTCAAGAATAAATAGGCAACTTGATTGGTTGATTGAAAAATATGACAAAAACAAAAAACACAACAAACAAATTAAAATATAAAAAAATAACATACAATCGAGCATTCGGAAGCCGCCGGCTGGGTAATTATGTAAAGACAACTGAATAAATAGCAGAGGGAAAAGCAGCAGGCAAAACATCCGAAAAAGGCCAATCAATTCGTACACGCGAAAATGAAACGAAAATGGCAGCAGCAAAGGCAGTAACATTAGACCAAGTCTATCTATTGGCATGTTTTATTTTTTGTTTAGTTTTTTTTAGTGTTTTTTTTTTTATGATGTATTTGGTTCACATCAACTTTCACAAATGTTGGTTGTTGGTAATTAATTATTGGCCAAAGTTTGGTGCATTTAAGCATATTTTTATGGTCAGTACAAGATGAGCAACGCTGGCCAAACACCTGAAACACTTTCCAATGCCGGCAATGTCTAGGGATTAGAAAAATTTTGAACAGCGTGATGAGATTATTACCTAACTTTCGAATGTGTAGCCAAAAGTGAAGATATAGCTGGTTTTTCAAACAAAATGTGTGGGTAATTCCAAGTTTTCTTGTTTTGGGATAAGCTTTGTAAACACGAAGTAAAGTCGCTATAAATTGTATATTTGATTGGACAATCCTGGCAATAACTCTTACCTATTTTTATCATTAAACCGCCATGTCCTAGCAACTCTGTATTACTTTAAAAAAAAGTAAGAAAGCTATGTGTGCCTAGCACAGTTCAAACCCATGGTTCAAGGCTTGACTAACCATTCAAGGTGAGTGCGAGCGAGATAAATATATAAGGATGCAAGTTTATTTTCTAATAACTTCCACGTCTATCATTCGATTTTACCCAAAATTTCAGAATAAATCCTTAAAAATTGATTTATATTTATTTATAACTTTACTTTTTAATTTTTTACCGAATTCAAGCTTATGCCTTCTTCTGCCTGTTACATAAATACCCAACAAGATGTTAAAAACTCAATCTTATCCTTATAAAAGCTAACTAAATATGGTATTTTACAGCATACTTCAACTGAATATGTGTGTAGTTAATCCCTGGCTTTCCTCTTTTGTAATCAATAGTGTCAATGAACAAAGGCCAAATTAAGGAAGTTCGATGTCCGATGTAATCAATACCCACAAGTGAGTGATCGTTGTATCATATGGCAATTACGGAGGAAAATGCTTTGAGCCACATTTTACTGCACTAATTATCTGGCTGGCAATGTGAATGTCCTACTCAATAGGCCAGTGACACAGAAGAAGCCAAGCAAACAAACAACAACAAAAAAAGTCGAGGAAAATAGACCACAAATGTGCGAGACAGATCCGACGAATGCCACCACCTGCAGGTGGCGACGATGTGACGCAATGGAAGTATGCCACACCGAATACAACATAAAATGTAAACCATCTCGGACAATTGTTTGCCGAAAAGGCGAGCAAAAACCGGGCATAATCCGCTTTCCCGGTCGACCAGCGTACATGACACCAATTGGGTGTGTGCCATTTAGTTTGGCGGAGCTTAGCACCAATAAAAGCACCATTGTCGGTCGGGGCGATTATGACTGGCCATTTGGCGTGCCTCATAGCTTACACGCCAGGCCAGGCCATGGCCCCGCCGCCGTACGGTTAATATTCTGCAAAACCGCACTTGATGATGAGGTGCTATCAGCAAAAACGGAACACGCTCTCCCAGAGCTCGCCAGATAAACCGTTGATTGATGCGGAAGAGCCACCTGATGATAATGGTGATCGATCAAGAAGCCAAGCTAAAAGCGTACAGTGGTAGCTGGCATTGCAAGAGACGTTCATATACCGTTCATATATCTTGGGCTTAATCGTGTTTTTAGTTTAAAACTTTTTGCAGTAAATAAAATTTCTGTCATGACTCATAATTAGTAATCATTTGTGGTTGAAATTGCAAAATTAATTAAAGAGTATGACTTGGCAGTCAGAAAGGGGAATTTACTTTCTTTTTTTTTATTAAAATATATTTGTAATCCCTTTAATAAACATTAATTGAATGGCTTTCTCCCAATACTTGATCATATACGATAGTTTTGTAAACAATTTGGCAACAATTAACTTATTAGTGTATTTATAAAACCATTCCGTGATATTGCCCGATTTTTAAACAAGTTTTAATTACTAAAGCAACAATTATACATTTTCTTCCTATTGCTATCGGCTATAATAATAATAATATACAATGTTTAGTTTTTTTCGTTAGGAATTTTTAAATGGCTTTTGAATTTGCTAAAGTTAAATAAGCAAATAATCTTTCTAATTACATTAATAGCCGATTATACAGATATAATTTAAATATTATTCTATTCAATAATTTTTAAGTTATAATTTAAATGTAGATAATGATAAGAAAAGGATTACACATTTAAAAACATTGAAAACTCTAAATAAACTTTCTCATTTTCTCCATGGATTTTTTAACCCTAACCGAATCGGGACTTTAAAATTACACTTCTTGCAATCAGGAAGTTCTTATTATCCAGTGGTCACTGTAATCTACCCATAAACCGGCTGCACTCCACGAACTGGACGAACGAATGGCATTCGTGTAACGGTAAATGGTAAAATTACCCAACACTCGCGCACTCACACACACACACGCACACTAACAGCCAAGGCAAACAAACATCGGCAAACAGCTGCTTAGCGGTTACGAGTGCGAGTGAGAGAGGTAGTGGGAGAGCGGGGGAAAACGAGACCGAATGCCGATCCAGAAAAGGGAGATAGACTGAAAATTCCGATAGGAGCCTATTATAGAACGCTCTTCTCTTATCAGCGAAGGCGACAGACGGAATGGAATACAGGGGAATAAGCGGCGACACATGGAAAACCGATTATGTAAAGACGCAGGCAACATCAAGCAAAGAAATGCCTCAAAGACAAGAAAGAACAAATTAAGCTGACAGAAAACAAGCCCTGCCCATGGCCTTACTCACACCAATGCCACAATATCCACCCGCGCACTCTCACACACCCATTCATTGAACGTGCGCGCTCCCTTTAAATGTTTACAAGAACAACCAATTTCCCCCTCTTCATAATTCATGAAAAGAAAAATAAAGTTTTAGCACACACACACACACAACTTAACTCACTCACACACTCACACAACCGTTGTAGTTGTCCTAAAAATAAATTCAATTCGTATGACGGCACACAGAGCGCAAAAACACTTGGAGAAATTCCAAATGTTTCGCTTTGTTTTGGCGCACACACACACACACGGCGTATGAGCAATGCATTAATATTTCTGCGTTGCGTTAATGATTTTTTCGCTGCTCTCGTTTGGCGGCACACATATTTCCCCCGTGTGTATATTTTTGGCAATTATGCCAGGCGCAGCAGCACACGCACAATTTCACTGCCAACAAAACACACTTTTTGGCCGCTGTCTCTTGGGTTATTTCTGCAATTATTAAACGGGGCGACCCGCTTACATTTTCGATTGGCGTTTTTGGCACTCGGTTTCGTATTTATTTCTCGGCGGCGCTAAGACATTTCAAATTCACACACAAGCATAGACAGGGACAAGCACGCGGCAGCGACGAAAAGCGAATTGACGAAGAAGCCGGAGTGAGCGTTGCCAGATCTATTGAAGGCCCCCCTCACTCAGCTGATTGGGGGTCGTGGCAACTGTCTGTGTGAATGGCAAGCAACAGCTGTCTGCTAGAGGTTTTTCAACACTGGCCACAGCAACAAGTGTTGGTTTGCGTGGAAGGGAACATTTGGAGAAAAAATTTGAGCGCCAAATTCAAAAAACATTTTAAATAATTGTACTCTACAAAAATTTTAGATTATAGTTATAGTTATAAGTAAGCTGTTTTTAGCAACAAGATTTGTTTTATGGAGATTTAAAACTGCCCAGGATCGGCATGAAGTACTTTTTATAATTCAATATTGCAATAACTTGCACTTTAGCCATAAATTTAATATATTGCTGAATTCTAATTCATGGATTTAGGCGCCGAAATTTAATCTAATTATGTCATTATTATTATTATTAATACTTTTCTTTTGCTTGACAATAACAAAACACACACACGTCTAGAATTCGGAAGAATAATTTTAAAAGAGAAAGCGAAATGGTATTTTTAGAAATTTCCTCGTCAACTGGTGCTGGATATCTTGCTTATTTGAGTACAACAAAATTTAATTTTCTTTGAAAATATAAAAAATTATATAAGCATTATTTCCTACATGTTTCGAAGAAATTTATGTACCTCTAAAAAGAGCTACGATTTTACCATAAGTAATTATATTAAAAAAGTTTTGTTTCACTTAAAATACATATCCGATTCACAGCAATTATTCAATAAATTAAATAAACATTTATGAGTAAAACCCCCTAGCATAATCCAAGAGCATTTGCAAAAGAGCTTATGAAATATTGACAGAAATATTCAAACAAATGTCAGCGACGAAAAATATGCCAAAAGACATTTGCATGTGATACAAAAAGAATTTGGAGTGTATAGTATATTTGGCAAAATGTATTTTTAATCTGCTTTCTTGCGTAGATAAAAGAAAATTGCGTTTCTCGTCAAAGTGAAAGTAGATAAACACTTTGAGAAATATTTAAAAACGCATAAAAACACAAAAACAAGATGACAAGTTTAAGCAAACTTTTGTGTTTTTCTGACAATGGAAATATATAACCAAATTGTACAGATACACACTTTAACATATAGAATTTAGTATACAAAGATTGTATAACATAGAGAATATATGATTCAAAGGCTGCCCTCCGCGCACACAAGTTTCCGCTGATAAATTTGTATTAATTGAGCAATTTCATAGCGACGCAGCGCTGACAAACAAGAGCCATAAAAACAAACTTAACATTTCAGGGTTTTGGTTTTTCATGCCATAAAAGGTAGAAGCTTAGAATATTACAGTAGGTCCTGAATAAATAAGTAATTAAGCATTTAAGGTGCCTCCTCTGTTTGCTCATTCATAATTGATGAAAATAATCTAAATGAAGTCACACAAACACTTGAGTCACTTTCTAGTCAGCTTTTACTGAGAAATTTAGGTTTCACCTTGGTCTGTTCAAAGCTATTCCTTCTCTGCCTTATCTTACAAAGATTTTCATAGAATATATAGCATTGAAAACTCACGGAAATAATTGAGGCACTCTCGCGTCTGCTCCTTTGTCAAGCCCAGACCCTCAGGCGGTATGGGCAGCGCTGGGGCCGGTACGAACCAGTCCTCATTCGCATAGCCGGAGAAGTTTGTGAGGAAGTCGTTGCGCACCTTGTACTTGGGTATCTGCTCCTCCAGCAGCGAAAAGATCTCCACTTCGGGCAGGTTCTCGCTGCTGCACAGCTCTGCAATGTATAAACAAAAATATTAGCATGATTGTGTAAAATAATTCAGAATGCAGTTACAGTCAAACCTCTTTAACTCAGTCTAGGGTTTAAATACTTTAAACATTTTAATTTTTATACTTTTAGGCATTTTGTTTATATTATTTGGAACTAAAAAACAAAAATATATGACAACCTTGCATTTATTACTGGCTTTACATCGGAAACCAATAGGAAATGGGTACAAAAAGTAAGCAATATAATATTAACTTGAATTTATTTTGTGTGCTGCATATTATAGCATACTTTGGGGCTGCATTTTTAATTGATTACATATTAACAGCGATATCTGTGGTACTCTTGTATGACAGATCGGAAAAATATGAAAAATAAATAACAATAACATAAAATTTATCAATTTAATTTACAATTTAAAATATAAAAAACCAAGCAAGTCCTAGTTAAAAAAGCTTGACTGCCTTGACTACTCACCTGTTAGGCAACTGGCATCACAGGTCTGGGGTCTCGGGGAAGCCAACGACGAATGCGTCTGCTGGAGGAGACGCTTCGATTGGAGGCGCGGCAGATGCTTGCTGAGCGTCGCCTGGGCGGAGGGACTGAGCGGCTGAGGGCCGCCATTGGCCCCCAGTGTTGCAGATAGCATTAAATGGTGATCGCTCCTGGATTCCAGTATTGTCGTGGATTGTGTTACTCTTAGGTTTTGGGGTTGGGGATTATATCTCTTGGGGGGCTTGGGACTCCTCTGCTCCGCGTCTGGTTAGTTGCTCAACTGAAAGTGCAAAGATACAAGTAAGAGAGAGGAGAGAGGTGTTAATTGTCTGGCAATCACATGAAACTAATAAGCCAGCTGCCAAGCGACTTTTCCACTCTATTTTCAATGTTTGCCTTTCATGAGTATGAGTTCATTGCTAACAAGCGATCGGGGGAACGAACGTACGCGGCTGTCGCTTATCTGACTGCTGATAAGAGCGGCGGCGGGGCAGCAGAAGTGAATGATTATTAATACTATAAATATTAGCAAAACGTCAAAGGATTTTCGCCTAATATTTATCAACTACTAAATTGGCAGTGGCAAAGTCTCACACTCATTGGCACAAACATGTGTAATGCCCTTAGTTTTCCATGAAATAATGAACTACGCTTAACCACATAATGTAATTTTTAGTGCATGTTTGGTGTTATATTAATTATAGTTTAATAACAGAAATTTAAGGCTGTAGTTCAGAAATTACAGAGCCTTTAAAAGTGTTATAAATAAAATTAGGGAAAAGGCATTTTATAAATAAAATATTTCGTTGCAAACATTTTAACTCTATTTTAAGTGATTTCAAATCCAGGACAATTTTTGTAGCATGCCTAATAATGTAGCCAAATAATTATTTTTGCACACCTGGTCACATTAACTTTAAAGTAACTGTATTAAAACTGTATTAGAGTAACACAAATATAGATATACCACGTTTGACATTAAATTCTTGTTAATTTTTTAAATATAAGCTCTCACCTAATCACAAATTCATCTTATTAAAGGAAAATCTAACCAAATATTTAACTGTATAATTAAATCTCACACCTGGTCACATTAACTTTAAAGTAACTGTATTATTATTAAAGTAGCACAAATGTAGAAATAAGGCGTTTAAATTAAAATTCTTGTTAATTGTGGAAAATCGCAACTCTTGCCGGATCAAATTTACATTATATTAAAGGAAAATCTAATCCAATATTTAATTTTATAGTTAATCCTCACACCTGGTCACATTATTAGTTTATTAATTTAAACTTTCAGCTAACAATTACTAAGAGGCAGGTGTGTATTAAGCGTCGCGCAGGCGTCTACTGATTTTTCTTGGCCCCAAAAACTGATTGATTGAGCGGAGGCTGTGAGCTTTGCCGCGTCATGATGTGGAGTTTCGAGGTCGGAAACAACGGTGAGTACTCCTCTCAAAAGCAGAACCCGAAGAGCCAAAGAGATGGCCAAAATGAAGTGGAACAGATAGACTACGTGCCCAGAGGCGCGTTGCCTGCAATGGAAACCGCGCGGTGATAATAACCCAAAGCGCACAAGCGCTGTATGGAAGTGTAATTAGGCAATAATAAACACACCGAAATAAAAAACGTAAAAAACAGAGACGGAGGCGGCGGCGAGGTGTGAATTGGAGTCTGCAATTTGCAATTTGCAACACGGTGACGCACAAAGACCAATGGACTCCACACTCCCCAAGCATGTGACGACGCTTGGGGCTTAATAAAGGCTGGGTTCGCGGGGTGTCCCAGCCCAATGATAACACTGTTCAAATCAATGGCTTTTTTTTCGCTCATTTGCTATTTTGCTGCATTTTAGATTGCATAACACACATGGCAAATCGAAGAGCTGAGAGGAATTTACATATATAGCCAGAAATAACAACAAAAACAGAAGAAAAATCGTGAATGGAAACCGGCGACGTTGGACGTAACGGTAATAGTCGGGCTGCTCTGTTGCGGCGCTGCAACTGCGCTGCCCATGACGCTGCCAAACTCACGCACACACACTCTCAAGCACTCGCACTTTCACACTCACACAGGAAGCCGTTTTTCATTCCTCTTTCCTAGAGTAAGGCGCGCAATTGTCAGGCAGAACGGTAGGGTGGGGGGAGGGGGAATAGCAACAACAACAAAACTAGCGTGGATGGCATAATGCTCTAAAATTAATTTCGAAGCAAACGACAACCCTCAGACGCTTGCCAAAATCCAAGCATTTGTTTAAGTTGCGTTGCTTTGCTGCTGCTGCCGCTGTTGTTTTGGCGTTGCTTTTGTTGTTGTTCTTTATGGGCTATTTTCACGCCGCCCAAAATCACACACACACACACACGCACTAGCGCTTGGACACTTTATTCTCACTTATATAAGTTGCCAGTGGGGCAGGGTCATTAAACGCAGCGACACCGTTGCAATGTGTTGTGTTTTTTAGGGCTTACACCGATTGATTTATCGCGGACAGCATGAATCAGCTGGGAGGGCGATTGGTGTGGGGGGGGAGGATGCTGATGCGTGGGGGAGGTCAAAAATGAGCGCACACACAATCTTGCGTGGGCGCAGCTGTGCGCCTGTGTGTGTGTGAGTGTACGGGAATTATAAAACACACTTCTCACATTTCATAATAGTTTTTCCCCTTGTCGGAAAAACTAACCTTAGCGCCAAGGCGTCCAATTATTGAATTTTCATTTTGGCCCTACTCTTTGCTTGGCTTTTGTTGCTTTTGGTTTGCCTTTGGTACCTACATTTGTTGTAGTTGTGCGCTTGTGTTTGCCATTTTTTTCATCGTTGTGCTGCTTTCACAAACACACATACACCGCGCACACACACATACGGAACTAGGGGGTCACATGGAATTTTCATCTACTCCGCACTGCACATCGCGCGCTCGTTAATGATTGTTAAATGTTTGCTTATGTTTGGTTCAATTGGTAAAATACACGGCGTGCCTCGTGTGTGCGCGTTGTTGGGGAATTAAACTAACTTTATTTAACTAGATTTCGATTTGCAGCTGCCGAAATTCGTGCACGAAACAGAGCTGCACGGCCAACTATCGGAATGTATCGAAAATACTAGATTTCACGACAGCGTGCGTGCGTGCGTTGGCAGCCCTGTTAATCGGCCTATCGTTATCGGGGGCGCTTGAAATTCAATACTACCCATTATTTTTGGCTCGTTGTCTTTTTTGTTTTATTTTTGATTCGATAGTCTTTTCTACAAAATATTTGTATAGTAAAACTAGGCTAGGCGGGGCTTAACAAATATGTTTTGTTTTTTTTTTTTTTAATATTGAACATAATCAAATTTTAAAATCATGCTATCGTTAATCGGCCCGTTTCCTCACCTTTTTTTGGCGGTCAAACTAGCAAATTACAATTTTTTATGCGTTAGAACTAATTTTTTTTTAATCGGCGATCAGAGCAGCATTTCAGGCGGGTTAAAGTGATACATAACATGATAACATATTCACGAAAATATTTAATTGGAAAATAGTTTCAGAGTTAAAATCCCAAATCAGAGCGGTTTGGCGGGTGTTAGGAATGCCTAATTTATATCATTTCATATATATATATATATATTTATAAGTGTATTTAATAATTGTATTTTAATATGTGCCCCTAGTTTCAGCTTGCGTCGAAAGTCTTTGAAAAAATTTGAAAAGTTCTGACCAAAAATGATTTGTGTAACGAATAATAACAATCCTCTTGTCGCCCCGCTCCTCCGTTGGCATTCTCATCAATCGTCGGTATTCTTGCGCGTTAACGCCACCAGATTGACGGCACTAATGGAGTCCGGAAACATGGAGTGGTAGTTAATCAGGGGCACATACGCCGCCGTGATCACTCGTCCGGCAAACCAGCGTCCGTGCAGAGCGTTCACCGCCAGCACAGCCGTCGTTGTGCCCGGACACTTCACATAGACCGTGCCCGTGGGCGAGGCGGTGTCCACATGGATATGCAGGACACCGCCATGCTTGGCGCACTCCTCCAGCACATCGTCCCGGATCTCCACATCCCAGGTGGGATTGGTTTCCGTTCGTGGATCAAACATATTGGACAATATGAAGCACTGTGTGGCAATCGATGGTGCCGCCTGCTGCTGCTGCACCGGCGCTGGCTGCGGGGCCGTGGCCAGCAGGGCATTGGCCGCCGCTTGAGGCACCGCCAGGCCGGCTCCCTCTGCCAGCTTGAACATCAGTTGGAGGCGTCCTGTGGCGCCCAGATCGATGCCAGTGCGATCCATCTCGTCCGTGTCCAGCGACGTGGTGTTCATGTCCAAGCGCTCCGTCACATTGCCCACCTTCATGAGGCGACCAGCCAGCTCGAAGCCGTTCAGTTGTTCCAAAGCCTTTTTGGCATCGTCAGCGTTGTGGTACTGCGGAGATTCAAATAGAAGCCATATTGAGTTCGTTTCCAGGATAAATGAGGACCCAACACTCACCGTTATAAAGCCGTATCCCTTAGACCGTCCTGTCTCGGTGTCCATGATCAGTTGGATAGCATCAATCTTGCCAAATGGCTCGAATATGCCCCTCAGCATGTCCTCGGTGATGTTGAAGTGCAACGATCCCACGTAGAGGCGCATGGGACCCGTGTGACTCTTCGGCTGGAATGCCGGTGCTGCATTCTGGAGCCTATTCTTCTCCGCCTGCGTGTGCTGCACCATAATGGGCACGCCCAGCAGCCGCTGGCCGGACAGACCCAGGGCCAGGGCCACGGACTCAGGATCCTCGAATTCGATATAGGCAATGCCCTTGAAACGCTTCGTCTTGTTGCACGTGATCAGGCGAACGTCTCGCACCTTGCCCACGCTGGAGAAGAACTCCTCCAGGTCCCGGGCTCGCACGCGTTGCGACAACTGAATGCAGAAGACAGTGCGAGCGTCACGCTCCTCGGGACTGAGCTCGGTAGGCGGAGTTCGGTCGCCAGCTCCGTTTGGCGGTGAGCGGCGGCGGGGAGAGTTACTGCCTCGACGACGGCTGCTGCGTTAGCGGAAAAAGGAGTTGGTTAATAATGCATTCAAAGCAAGATGGAATCATGTATAACTTACTTCCTATCCTTCGAACGGGAATGACTGCGCTTGCGTTCACGGACTGGACTTAGCCTTTTCCGTTGCTGATCCCGAGACCGACTGCGTCGCCGCCTCTCCCGTGACCGGTCCCGCTGCTGGGTTTTGCTGCCGCCACGACGATCTCGGGAATGTCGATCCCTGTCCCGATCGCCGTGCCGCATGCGTCGGTCATCCATGCCACCACCACCGCGCTCATCTCGTGATCGACTCCTACGAGTCCTATCACGTTCACGATCACGTTCCCTCTCGCGGTCCCGATCTCTATCCCTATCGCTGCGGGATTTATTGTCGCGGTTTCGATCCCGCTCTTTGTCCTTGTCTTTATCCCTGTGACTGCTGCGTTCACTGCCGCGATCGCCACGATCTCGACGAGATTTGCCATCACGCGAGCCACTTCGACTCCTGAAATAATTATATATCTATTATTTATCGGGTATATAATATAATATTAACCTGCCTTTGTTTTTCTAGGGGTTTATGTATTTAAAAGAAAGCTTAAAATTAAGATTTGACCGTTTTTCCTATTCTTTCTGAACATATAACTTCGTTTTTCTTCCTTTTGCCCCTCTGTTGAGTGTTCTCAGTTAAGGTATTTTGGTTACGCTCTTTCAACAACAAATTACAGAGAGTTTTCCGATTGAGGGTAATTTTTCTTATTTCATAACTTTCTAATGAATGCCAAACATTTAAGAAATAAAGTGTCTTAGTTTTATATCGATCGGAGTAAAATGTACGAAGCTATGGGTAGTTGAATTGAGTACCGAATTTTTGGTACTTAGATAAATAGGAAAATACAAATTAAAAACAAGTAAGAAAAGCTAACTTCGGGCGGAACCGAAGTTTATATACCCTTGCAGATAATT
>JAEIIU010045303.1:0-26828 GCA_018874675.1 Drosophila baimaii | reverse complement strand
ATTAGCGGCAAATTATGGCATAAAAAAAATTTTGATTTTCCAAAGTTGCCCTGCTAACTTGATGGACATCCCTTAAGAAAATTGCTTGTTTTTATTGTCATCATACAATGAAATTGCAAAAAGGGAATGTAGTTAAATAGTTAATTATTATTTGTTCACTAACTCAAATTAGTTGGCAAATTTAATATTTCTTGCTCGCAAACCATCAAAGTTCGTTGAGTTAAGCAATTTTAAATTGAAACATAGCAAATGACCAGCTAGCGAGTGAGGGCAAAAAATCAAATTACAGCATTACAAAATTACATTTTAATTGCATGTTGGTTGTGCGTGTGTGTGTTCCCTGCAATGTTGCAGTATTCGAAAGAGGGAGAGAGGTCCTGGGTGAAATTTTCGCGCATTTAGCTGTTGTCGACATCCCGTCCGCCGTCCAGTTGGACGAAGTTTTTTTGTTTTGTATACCTTTGACAGAACGGAAAATGAAACGTTTTCGAAAAGCCACGACGACGCTGCCAGGATAAAGGATAAAGTGTGCGTGACATGTCCACGTCCGTAACGCTCCTCTTGTCCCCAAAAACCCTTCTATATCCTCTATATAGTCTCCCCGCCTTTGTGTCTACACAGAGCTCACTCCCTCGCTCTCTCACTCTGTTCATTTATGTGACGCCGTTTTTAGTTGCTAAAACTTTGCTCTAAGCTGCCGTTTTTGTGCGAATTGATGGGATGGTGTGGAAATGGGTGAGGGGGCGGTATATAAAAGGGGACCATGGATTAGGGTTTTTGTAGGGAGGTGGGAGGTGGCATAGGGCGGCAGGGTATGGCAATCCAAATGGATGGCATAAAGTCAATTTGTAAAATGGTGCGCCGGTTTGGTCGGTCATCAATGGACTGGAAAGCTCGTGCCGGATATGGACAGAAAGAGATATTAGTTTATCTGGCGGAATTGTCGGGACAGATTTATCCATTGCATTTTTGGCAGTTGAAAAGTGGATTTAGCCTTAGTTCGATTAAAGTTAAATGGAAAATGTGATTAGGTCGATGGTGAAATGGTGGATTGGAACATTTTGGAACCTATAACAGCCGGCCTTACCTCTGAGTCCCTTACCACGGGTGGGGGAAATTTCAGAGAAGTTAATTTTCAAAATATTACCAATCCTTTTACCTATTATTACTATTTAATTGAAAGAAAACCGGTTATCAATCAACATATCTCGTAAGAAAACTATGCTGAGTTTCAAATTTAATTAAATTCCTTTATACATCTATTATAAACCCCTAACTACTATTCGATTCCTTCTATTTTCGACAAATTTATTTACCCACACATCTCCGCAAACTAATGCAATTCACTTAAACATCCTTTGTTTTGTACCATTTTCTCTCCTTTATCTCCCTTTCCATTGGCAACCCCCCTTTTGTGGACTCATTACTGTTCGTTAATTGCATATTTGAAATGCCCAAAAGATCACAATCATTTAGCCATACACGTGCCTCAATTACAAATTCCCCAAGGTGTATTCTCATCCTCCGCTTCCCTCTTTTGCCGCCGCACAATCAACACAATCACAGCTACACCCACACACACACACACACACGTTCCCCTACATAGAGATCCTTGTTGTTGACCCTTTCCCCTATATATGGCTGCTGGTTCAATTGGTTCGTTCCTTTTTAAAACGCATTGACTCGTTTTAAGTGTAATAGAGTTGCCTGCCAGACACAGATACACATGCAGATGCAGCATACAGACATAGATACACACGCACACACACACACACATGCAGCCGTTGGCACATGCAAATGGTTGAAGCAAAAACCTATGGCAATCATTGAAAAGCCAAAAGCAACTACAGTCGAACGTCTACCAATCGAACTTGGGTCAATGTGTAAAGTTTCAGTTACTTTTTAAATTTGCAGGTCTCTAATTTTTATTATACTTTTATTTTTATGGTGTTCCCGAATCACACTTAAAATTAGAGCTTTTACAACTAGAGTTATTCCGTTTTTTGTGAGATTTGTAAGCAGCCGTATAATGCTGACGAATTATCTACATGTTTTATTACGCCAGACTTGAGCTGCCATAAACTGTGCTATAAAAACTTAATTTTTATTAGGATCATTCAGTTTTCTGCCAAAATTTAGACTCTTCTTCCTGGAAAGGTTGGTTTTTATAATTTATAGTACAGCAAAAACAGCCTGAGACTGTGTTCTAAATTATATTGTACTCATTAAATAGCAAACATTTTTAATTAAGTTATTTAAATTGTTTATTTTATGGGATTATAACTACTTATAACTTCATTTCTATTAAAAAATCATAGTTTATACAAAAAATTTATGTAATTTAATAATTTTAAATTATTTTTAGAGCAATCCAAGCTGTGAAAATTGCTTGAAAAGTTTTTAGTACATACTTTTAGACACATTAAGAAATGATTTCAAATATGGAACTCAAAATAAATACGTATATAAAGCTTAATAAGCTTTTGTTTATTTTTTTCTATGAAGCTAGTATAGGCAATTTTTACTGTACAAAAAATAACGCGGCAGAACAAACCTTGCTCCCGAAAATTTACAACAATGAAAAGCGTTTTAACACACACAAAGCGCTTGAACCCCGGCAAAACTGCAATGCGACAAGAGCTGAGCTGCAGTTGAACAAGGAACGAGAGCGAGAGCGAGAGCGAGGGCAGAGGCCGTCAGCAATGGAGTGACCAATACCATGGACCATGGTCCGAAAAGCGTTCGAACTTTGAATCCTTGACAAGTTCCCAAAATTCGCCTGCAGAGGAGAAGGGGAGATGGCCAGAGCCAGAGGCAGAGGGAGAGGGAGAGCGAGAGGGCATGAGCTGATAGATTGTAATCCTTGTGTGCTGCTTTCAATTGGCTCTCCTTTGCCCCCCCGGAAAAGTCGCATCGAATCCGAAATCCCCCCCAGAGCATCCATACTGTCAATTGGCTTTGTGTGTTCAAGAGAACCAACACGAGAGTGCGAAACTGATGGCAGATCAGAGAGGGGAAAGTTGAGCAGGACACAGTAGTGATTCTATAGGGCTGCTGTGTCCTGTGTCCAGTATCCATTGTCCTGTGTGCACGTGTGTGTGTGTGTGTGTGTTAATTTAGTTTTGTTGTCATCGGGACAGGCTGGCCAAAAACAATTGAAACAATAACGACACAACCAGGGACAGTCAGGATTCGAGGAGTTACAGTGGAAGCTAACTAAGGCGGTCAGCTTAATTACATTAACATATCAGGCTGGCAGTTTTCAGAGAGATGCAAATTTTGTGGTTTCATGCACAAGACAAAATACATTATCCTAAAGAAAGTCAAAGAAATTTATTAAATTTCTAATATATTCTGTATTTTATTTAATTTCAGCTTTCCAGGCAATTCAACTGGAGCTGAAATTTATGGTCTTATGGCGTGAGTAAAATGAACAAATAACTTTTAAAATTAGCCAAAATTGCAACCTGTTTCTGTAGCCTCAAACACAAAATTCTTACTTTGTTACAGACATAGTCTTGTCTACCTTAGATTTTCTTGATAAATATATATAAATTTCCTTTTAAACAGGCTTAACTTGTTGCATGTCTTATGCTAATTTGTTTTCCTATATTCGCTTCTGTTTTTTTCTCTTTTTTTCTTTTTTACTTGTGTCTTAAGGAAACCTTTCACTGTAATTTGCGTTAACCCCTGAAAGTCGACAGCCTTGTAAGCCGCAAAATGCGTTTTTTGTTGGCATTTAGCATTTGATTAATTGCCAGACAGCTCGGAATAATGATAATGTCTCGGCCCCTTTTGCCAGGTCTGGCAACCCCGGGATCCAAGGCGGATCCAAGACCCTTTAACTTTAACCTCTGCCCTCAAGGCGTTGGCAAGTGAATTGGGGGTTGTTGCTTCCAAGGGTTTTTATGCACAAGCAAGTGAGAGAGAGACAGGAGGATGTATGGTGGGTGTGTGAGGAGGTAGGCGTCGGCTATTTCGTTAACAATAAATAACGCTTGAGACAGGCCCGAGGGTTTTTGTTTTGCCAGAGCGAAACCCCTCGAGTGCCACGAGACGACGACGACGACGACGGCGAGGAGAAGGTCCTTTGATCTGCTGGCAAGGAAAACGTGCGAAAACGCTTTAGATGGAGATGCACAGAAAATAAATTCGAGAGCCTAATTGAAGGGGTAAAGCTCTCTTTTAATCAAAAAAGATTTAAAATATTATATTTATTAAAGTTAGTTAACTTAAAATGTATATATTTCGGGAACTTCTTTACCAAATGATCTGAATATGGAACTACATAATCATGAATATCTTATATTTATATTTAAACAAAAATATTTCACATTAACCAAGTAAATACCATAATATTCGCCATATTCGTGGTGCTATTTTTTTTTGTTTTCTGTGTACAGAAAAAAGCCAGATTGATGTGGCGTCTAGTGGCGTCTACCTTGTTTGCTTTTCATAATGAATGCGGCTCGAGTCAAAAGGAAAAATAAGCCAAGCTGACTCCGGCAGAGGGAGTGAAATTCAGCTGAGGACTCGTTGCAGGAACTGGCAAAAACAGGATACACACATCACAGCGTATCCTGTGCTGTCCTGGCAAGTTTATTGATCAAATATCGCATGTCACTATCCCTACACACACACCACACACCACACACACCCCACTCGCACACGGCAAAACCACAGGGGAGGCAGAAAAAGAAAGATAGAGTTGGATTGGAACGAAGAGAAGCCATTATTATCCTCTGCTGCTCAACCATAAATGCCAACTAAAAATGTCATTTAAATTGTCGTTATGTCCTGTTTACTATTCTCTGTCATTTGGCCAACTCGCCGGCCATCATCCTGTATCAGCGTTTCGTTCCGTTTCCATTTCTGACTCGGTCTCTGTCTCTGCTTTGCTTGTTCTTATTTGATTTTATTTTTTGTTTTGTTTTCTACGCTTGGGCCATCACCATCATCATCATCAGCAGCATCAACGTCAGAGGAAAAACTTCCTGTTTTTTATACTATCCCTTGCCTAACCGCAGGCTTCAAATGAAAAACGAGAAAAACATTAAAAACGACAAAAATAAATTGGCGTAAATTATATATGTATGTACGAAAGAATAACGAAAATAAAATGTGGCCCAAATATTTCAGTGGCAAATCAAAAATTTGTAAAGACACCCGCCCCCGGGAGCGCGGGGATGATTTGACCCCCGAAATTGAGGGGGCTTTTGGGTTGGGAAAACACCGAAATAATCCACAGTGGCTGCGCACAGTGGTGAGGTGGTGTCCAAAGTTGTGAAAATTTAATTAGCGTAAACTTATAATTAATGCGGCAATATTAAGGGATAAGCTAGCTAATGGAATACGGCTGATGTATACATTTATTTTCATTAAGCTTGTGTTTACACTGAAGCGAGGTTAGGGGAAAATGGTTGTTAATATTTTAAGGAAGGGGAGAATTAGGGGGATTTTTAATAAGGCTGAGATTTTATTTGAAATTCATTAAGCTTTGATTTGTAGGGGCTTGTAAATATAAATATATTTATAGGATGTTGCAAGGCTTAATTAGTTATTTATTAATCGTAGATTCGTATGATTTCTTTTTAAATTGTTTTGATGTTTGAAATTCTGTCATTTATCATTATTAATTTATCTATTTTTATCAATTTACCTAAAAATGTATTTAAATATGCTGAAAGCTTTTTAAATGTATTTACTTTGCTTTACTGAACAACTTTTTCATCATTTATCATTTAAAGATGTAAATGGCTTATTACCATTTTAAACCCATTTTTAATCAGCGACTTTCTCTATTTATTTAACCCATAAATATCATTAATAATTAATTAAGTAATAATTTCTATACATAGTTAATAATCTATATTTATAAATTCACCTTTTATTTAAATATGCTGAAAGCTACTTTACTTTACTTTGCTTTACTGCATACATTTTTCATCATTAATATTATTTAAAAATTTAAATGTTTTATTACAAACCCAAAACCATTTTAAATTAGTGACTTCCTGTATTTATTTAACCCATAAATATTCATTAAAAATTCTTGACACATATCATAAATCATCTGCTCGTTTAAAACCTCACTTTAAACCACTGTGCATTCATCCCCCAGTGAGGCATCTAAAAATGCATTAAAAAAGTTTTATTGTTGCTTCTTTTTTTTTTGTCCGTCGGAGCGTGCGTCGGCCATATTTGTTTGGCTTCCGCTTCCGCCGCAGAAGTCGACGTCGTCGTCGTCGTCGTTGGAGTCTTCCTTTTGCTGCTCGCTCTCTCACTTTTTGCCGCCAACGGAAGTTGGCACATTAAAAAGTCTTTTGGATCCCGCTGCCTTCCGCTGCTCTGGTATATCCTGGGGGCGGTAGTTCAAGGAGGCGGCGGCGGCGGCTTGGGTGTATAAACAAAAACAACAACATCATCATCCGGGGTGCGCGTAGTCGTCCTTTGTGGTCATCATCTGTTGCCAAGGTGTGAAGAGCCAACATGCCGGCCCTCAATGACCCTCATTAAGTTAATGGTCAGCAAGGCAGCAAGCTCGCTCTGGGCTCTATGTTTGTTTGTGAAAACAAATTCATTTTAAAAAATTATTAATTTTCCGCTCCGTATTGCAAAATGAGTTTTTAATGGCCCTCCGCCCCCCGCCCCCAATTCGAGCCTTTGTGGTTGTGGGTTTTTCTGGGCCCAATTAGAAAATCAATACGCTGCACTTTGACACAAGTTAATTCAATTTGTCGCTGGCAGCCAAATGTAATTAATGGTTTCGCCTCGCTCGGTTTGCCTTTTGGCGGCGGCGGGCACCACCACCAGCTGCCTAATGAGATGAAATGTCCCATAAAAAGTTTGCGCCAGAACTTTTTCTCCCTTTCAGCATTTATGGGAATAGCAATAACTGACAGATTGCGTTTTCCGCCACTTGATTTATATATATTTTAACTGTCATTTAAATGTTTTTTGATACTCATTTAATTTTTGAAACGGAATAATGAATTAGCCGGGATTCAGGATAATGCAGGATTACGGAGAGCGGAGAACGAAGAACGAGGAGTCATCAATCAAGTGCGCAAATCTGCACTAAAACCACTTGATGTTAATCGCCAGCGACACTAACTACCCACGAGCTGGGCCTGATCCTAATAAGCCCTGTTATGTGTCATTGTGGGCACTTCAATCTGATTGTTATGATGATTACCATTACCATCACAAAGAACTTGGCGCAAGGGCACTGAGAGAAAGGAAAGATGACCTTTTTTGGGAAGTTTATTTAAGAAATTTAGGGATATTTTCTTAGATATATATTTTGCTTTTAAAAGATTATATAAAAGGTTAAAATAAATGGAAGGAAACCCTATTTGAGGCAGGTTTATTTCAGAGATTTCGAGATATTTTCTTAGGTATATATTTTGTTTTTGAAATATGATATAAAAGGTGTACAAATATTGTGAAAATTATGCTTCTGTCTTCACGAATCTCTTGCCTTTATAAAAATATTTTTGTATAGCCTTGTAAGCCCTTTTAAGGCCCTTAGTTTTCCCACACTTTTAAGGCGATTTCCTTCCATATCCTTGAGATTTTTATGCCAAGTGTGTAATGTGGCTAATACCAACCGCAGACAGCTAAAAAAAAAAAAAAAAAAAAAAAAACATGAAAACAGCCAAGCTAGCCAACATTTGGTGAGCTTTTTATGGAGGCAACAACGACAACGACAGCGACAGCAAAAAATGGCACAACATCTCTAATATGAGAGTTTTATTTTATTACATTTTATTACACATAAGTTGGCAACAAAATGCGTTAGGACTCGCCGAGAGATAGACAGTTTCCATTGAAGCGGAGGAGTTGGCAGTTTAGAGCTTGGGTCCTCAGCACGTAGAACGTATCTCCGTTTCCGCAGATAAACGCGCTCCTATCTGTGTGAATAGGCAGGCTCCTGGATATGTGTGTGTGTGAGGGTGTGTGGTGTGTGTTTCCTTTTAACAAAATGTTTTGATTTCCATGGGAAGACAGCAGGACGCTGCTGCCGCCTCTTGCTGCTAGTCAGCTCCAACTAATCTGTTATCCCTGAGCTGAGTTTCCTTTTTCTTTTTTTTTTTTTTGGCCGCCCCTTGTGTTTGTGTGTTGGTTTTTGCCTTTTCAATTCATTTTATTTATCGGAGCATGAAAGACGCCCTCACACACACACACACAGACTGCTGCGGACTGGTATCCGGCTAGGGATTCAGATTCAGATTCAAATACAGATACAAATAGAAATCAGCAGATAATAAAAGAGCAGAGCAAAAGCGGGCAAAAACCAAATCAAAATGAGAAATCGCCACCTCATACCATTTTCTGGGTGCCAAATATGTGAAAAAGCAACATTAGAGGCATAGAGGGAGAAGTTCTTTATGAGCTTCTAAAGAAATTGGAATGAATCTGCACTGGGAGAAAATGTTTTTACAAATTAGAGTGGGATTTTAATGGAAATTATACATTTCCAGGAATACCTTATATATCTTAGCTTGGAAAATGTTTTAAAATAGTTAATAGCTTGTCTTAGCACTAGAATAACCAACTGGCTCTATCCTAAAGTAGGTCCCCAAAGTATACTGATGAAGCTTGTGGTATCTCCCTTCTAAAACAGCTGTATATCTAATACATATTTTTGTGTTTCTACTAATTAAATATCCTTCTAACTATCTATAGGCTCTTAACTCATTTCCTGTGATACAACCTTAGTTAAATAAATTTCTAGTAAAAACCTGACATTATTCTACATCTACACAATGTTTTCTCCCTGTGTATGTATTGATACTTGTTCGAATTCCAAAGCCAAAGCAAACAGACTCTTAGTCAGTCAACAAAATAGCACTCAGGGTACAAGCACACACACACACATCCTGGGTTCTATCTTTGAAATCGAAGCTGCCTGACTGGGAGATGCTGTCTATAATTTCCCCTAATTGATATTCATTTTATGCATTCGCTTTCGGCCTGGCCGGTAGTTTCTATTTACGAAATATGCTTGCATTTTGCCTGTTTGCCAGCCGAATCTCTCAAATATCCTCATCAATATTGCCTCTCGAACTAATTGCGATTGTGTTGAGCTGGCTGCTGCTGCTGCTCCTTTTAGGATTTTTCGTTATTTCCTAGCACAGTTTTCAGCAGTGCCGGCACTAATTAGTCACTCTGGCTGAGGAGGATATTCGAGTTCGAGGTCGACAAATTGAGTTGGAAATTCAATTTGGCAAATCACAAAACGAAGGAGAAGGAGCCCACAGAAAAAAAGAAGTGGGAAAAATGTCGACCCAAGCATGGGGATTGGGAGTGGCATAAAAAAGTTGTCGGCGGAACAAAGCTCAAATGAAACAAAGCAGCGCCAGGCAACAACAATCAAGTTGCCTTTTGTCGGTGGCAATATACAGAGAAAAAATAATAATATTTATTGGGAATAAGTGTTAGAATTTGTATAGAACTTTGATTATAGTTTAATACAAAATTTGTACAATTGATTCTTCAAATTATTTGAGTTAGTTTCTACAAAGACAGTTTACCCTTATCTTTATTTGATAAATTATTGTTTTAAAACATTAACAAAATAATAATTCTAAGGAACAGATATTCTTTAAGCACAAGTTTTAATTAAGAGAATTTTTATTGATTACACGAGTCTGGATTACACTTCAATAATGTTAGAAAAAGTAAGTAAGAAAAAAAGAGCGCAGCTATAGCCGCTAGCTTTCTCAGTCGCCATGGCTACCGTCTTTGATAGGTCGTTGCGCTATGTCCTACACGAAAATTGCGTGTGCAAAAAGTCAAATGGCGTTCGGCGTCTTAGTAAGTAGATAGTCTTTGTTTAAACTCTGTATACTATTTAAAGCCTTTACTGTAGTTTATTCTAATATATAAAACCACAATAAGGCTTTCTAAAATCCCCAATTAATACTACATTTTACTAATATTTTGTCCAAGTGCAGGCAACTCCCAGGGGGTAATGTTGACAACAACAAAATGAAGTTCACTTGGGTTTGCTGAGGCAGCGGCGGCAGCTATGTATGTATAGGTGGCGCTGGTAGTGGCAGCGATAGTGGCCTTAGGAGGGGGTCGGCAGGACTTTAAGGACACCAATGAGAACCACGTTAGAAATGACAACAAGGATGCAGCTGCGATGCCTACCCACGGCCATTGTTGCTGTTGCTTGCTATTATCCTGCCACTGGCAATAAAAACCACCGCTCGCCGTTGCCGTTGCCGTCGTCGCTGGTGTGGTGCCTTTTTGCCTGATTTTTCCGTATATCCTAGCAGAGAGAGAGAGCCTGCGTTGCTTTAGATTTTTGCAACTTTCATGCCAGGAATTTCTCGGTCACTGACATGGCCCCAAACGACGACGTCGACAACAACGAAACGCGGCTTTTGTTGCATGTTGCAAGTTGATTTCTTTGGTTTTTTTCTTCTTCTAACGTTGTTCGTTGTTTCCAGTCGTGTTGTGGCCTGTGGCGTTCGTTGTCACAAAAAAAATCTGTTTTTGGTTGACTGCCTAACATTGCTAAATGTGCCTAGGCAACGACCACAGCAGCAACCGCAGAGAAATACAAAATAAAAATAGCAAACTGACTTGCCTTGTTGCTGGGGTGCCTGCCTGCATTAGAAAACAAAAATTCTAAATGGAAATATGACTGCCACCACGGCCTAGAGATGCAGGCGGTTCGGCTTGAACTCATAATGAGAAAGGCATGGCTGCCAAATAAGAAATTTAGTTATTAAAGTTTGCAGAATATTAAATGCAAACTATGAAAAGCACAATACAAATTGTGCGAACAATAGAAAGTACATTGGTAGAAATAAACAAAAAAAAACTACAATAGAATTGTATAAAGTTTCTTACATGTAAACATTGTAAGGGCTGTAAAAAAGGAGCTTTCTTTTATGGGGTTGTGACACTACATTCCTATTAAATATACCAAAACTGTGTACAATATTTGATTCATTATTAATTATACCCGTAGGAGCAATTCATTTAGTTAACTTACATTTCATTAAGCTTCTTAAATATAATATTTTAAAGGAGCAATGAGGTTATGACACTTCATAAAGTGTGACCATTTCCATTTTACTGAAAATAATGTTAAATAACAGCACTAAAAGCACTGTATATAGTTGTCTCTTTCTCTGCGCCCCTGAGACCTTAAAAAATGAAACCAAAAATGTAGTGTCATAATACCATTATTAAAGATTGTAATAAGGGCAACATTTCAGACATTTCCTTGTCATTCCATTTCAATTTAAATTGTTTCCCTCCCAAAGTTTCAATTCTGCATCTCAATATGCCATCGGGAAAACACAATTAAAGCAATCAAAGACCATTTCCATAAATATCAGTCAATAAAATAGTAATAAAAGCCGCAAATATTCCCTTTGCCTGTCGGATATTGCCATCCCAACCACCACCCCCCAGCAGCAGCACCACCACCACCACACAAAAGTCATATTTAAATTTCATTCCCGAAGAAAACTTTTCCACTCGAAGAACTTAATTTTGCCGGCATTTTGCTGGCATTTTCCCGCAATTACATTGCTCCACTGTGCATCGACATTTATGCGAAAAGCTGACGTCTATCCCGCAGCACATAAAAGCTGGGAGGAAAAGCGAAGAAAAAACTTTGCATAGCATATTTACACATGGCCTTTGGCATTGTTTTCACAGGCGGCGCGATATCAACATGCAAGTTGCGCTGTTCTCGTTGTTGCTGTAGTTTTTGGTGGCTTTTTGGCATCCTAAAATAGTTGGCGGCCGTCTGTTGTGGTTAGCATATTCAGCTTGTTCTACTATTTTTATACCGCTTCTATTTTTTATTTTTTTTTTTCGGCCATGTCGAACACAAACAACCAAATTGCCGAAAAGTGGCAAGAGGGGCTCTGGAAAATCTTTTGTTACTCGGGATTTTACTCGCTGGCACTCTGACAGCCGGGAATGTCAACTGACTTGACTTTGTTTCCATTTATAGAACATTTTATTGGTACTTTGGATTGGGTTTGGATCTGGTTCTGGGTCTGGGGTTTGAGTTTCAGTTTGAGTTTTCGGCTACAAAATAGAAAAAAAAAAGTGTCAAACTGAAAAGTGACACTTGCAGCTGAAGGGCGGAGTTTTCGGTTGGCAAACTCGTCGCAGGCAGCAGAACTTTATCAAAATGCAATTGATTTCGAAGCGCAACCAAACTTTCATTGACCCAAATTGGCGTAAACAACTTTCGCCAGGGATTTCTCATTCTCTGGCTGCCAGAAATACAATTTCATAAATTTCATTAGAAAATCTGCTCGCTTCGTCCCTTTTTTCCCCCCTGAAAAAGTTGGCAGTCTCCCCCGAAAACTTTCAGCACTTGATAGAAAATTAATATATTTATACCTGGTACTCCTTTGTTGTTAAGGGTATATTGTATATGCTGATTGTAAATCGATTTTCTTATCACAATAAATTGTAGAGAAAGATAAATAAATTTATTTTTATACTCAATAGCTTAAAAGAGCAGCCTGAAAGTATGCCATGATATTTACAAACTAACTACCCGGTACTCTCTAGTCCGCACACTGCACTTTTACCCCTTTCGTTTGTTCCTTTTTATCAATATCTGTCAGTGTGGAAATAAAAACTTTTGTTATAAAATTAAAATTGTTCCTTGTGTGCTTAACTTTGACCGCCTGTTTAATTTGGAACCCTTCTCGAGTGGGTGTGTGTAACTTTGGGAATCGATAGCCTTTGGCCAGTTTACTGGCCAAAATCTCTGCTGACTTCGGGGACTCAGTTCCGTTGGCAATTCGCAAACATTTTCCGGTCAATTTGTTGGAAGTTCTCTGGCTTCGATTAACTTTTCCGAGTGGCAAAAGTTTGTTCTCCTATTTTACGTTTATTTTTATATTTTTTTTTTGCAAATAACACTCTGAAATTTAAAGTTTGTTTGCTGCTGGTAGGTGTCTGAACTGTCTGGGCAGTAAGTTACTGGGTCTTATCTCTGCCACCGCCCCCTCCAACTTTGTTTATATACATATATATTCAGTCCGGCCATAACCTACATTTACTCCTCCACAAACTTGAACTTCTCGTTCTCGCGCTTCCGCTTTATTAAGTCATAAAAATCTGTCAGCTGCAGCTATAATTTTGTATTTCTTTTTTTTTGCTTCCAACCTGAGTGTTGTCAGCTCATTCGACAGCTCGTAAAATGCAAAGAAAATAAAAAAAAAGTATATCTCATGAAGACATTCTTTGGTATGTTTATTGAAATTTTCGTACATAAAAAAATGTGCTTGTTTGGTTGTCATTTATACTTTGTACGATTTAAACGATTTGCTAATTTGATGAAATCTCGTAGCGACGGATGCTTGTTATCGTTTTAAAAACTGAAATGCAACGTAGGGAAATTTTTGAAATTCCCGTATACATTTTCTGTGAAAATGTCATGACCCCTGGCCCTTTCCTATTTTGCTTATCATTTCCCGAACATTTCACAGTCCAAAGCTTAAATTCAATAACAAATGGGGTGATTTTTTTTTGTTCCCCTCCCGTTGCCAACCAACCAACAAACTTTCAGCGATTTATTTATGACATAAAATTATTACCAGGCGGGCGGCGGCGGGCTTTTCCCTTCAGCAAAAAAGCAACAGCTATCATAATTTTTGCCCTGTCAAAGTTTGCAACAATTTTTCACGATTTTGATGACAAAAAGCGAGGAGAAGTGGAGAAAAATGCGTTTCAATATTGCATTCGCTTCCACTTGAGGGAAAAACGTGGAGAGGGCTCCAAGTGGGAGGGAGCTTGTTATGAATTGCTATATATATATATATATATATGTTGTATATATGTGTATAATGCAGCTGGTACCCGGCAATTTTGTTTGTTATTTTTGCTATTTTGCAGCCTGCTTAATTATGGGGGCCGATTGTAGGCATTAGATGAAAATTATTTATTATCGCTGCAGCGTATGCAAACTGCTTTGCCAGAGCTAACTTTTAATGTATATTATTTCTGAAATTTTTCGCTTTGGCCAAATAATTGTTTTGCTCTTTAATGAAGCCATCGTTGTTGCGGGTCCTGAAAAACGAAACAAAAAATGTACTAAATCAACCATAATTCAGTTTAATTTATTTGCCAAGATAATAGTGTCCAAAAATTGCAAACAAATTTCGATTCAAAATTTGATTTTTGGGGTATGTATGGTATGAATCTTAATTGAAGCTTATTTTGGCAGGCTTGAAAAATAATATATCTATTCTTTATGCATTGTGTGGTGTCTGAAAAGTTGTACTTTTTTGAATATTTTGATTGACAAATTGTGTGATTTATGTTTTTGTCATAACTCTTTTAATTTTTTGTATATATCATAAGCCTTTCTGTGATTTTTTGTTCATTTGTTGATTAAATCGGTTGTCATCCTGTCATTATAATCCTTTTATACATACATTTGCTATATGTGGTGTGAAATTAAATCAAGAAATGATTGCTTTAGAAATAATCCTTAAACAATGATTCTCTACATTTATTTAATTCAAGATTTCTTGTGAAAACTGTTTTCATTGTTGCCAAAACTTTAATCCTAAATCCATCTATTGTGAGCCTTTCTCGGTGCTTCTCAAATATTTGCTCAAGTACTTCTGCCTGGCATATTCTTCATTCACCCTACTTTCTCCCATCTTTGTTTGACTAAAATAACAACAAAAAGACTTAAAATTGTTTAGTGCTAGTGCCAACGCGAAAAATGGCAGAAAGGGCGGCTGTGGCAGGGTGGAAAACATTTCCCCAAGACTGTACTGGAAAATGTTGCACTGGTGACGGTTGCCCCTTGGGGGTTCTCGGTGGGTTCTCTGGAGCTTCCAGGTTCCCCAGATTTCTGAGTCACTGCTGCTGCTGCTGCTGCTAGCTGCGGTCCCCGTCAAATATGCAGAGTGGTCGTCTAGTGAACAACATCATAATGGCAGAAATCTCTGGGCACATTAACATAATCGGGCAACGGGCCCTGGAATGATGGTGGATGGCTTTGCTGATGCTTGGATGCCACTGGCATGGTGGCAGTGGCAGCATACAACATCATTTTCATTTGCACCAGAGCCCCTCAACCCCCAACCCCCCCTATTTGCCCCATGCCTGTGGCAAGAATAACAAAAACAATAAGGATGGAGCCACGGCTGGGTTCGCGATTGTTTGGCGTTGGCGGAATAAACAACGCGACGTGTCCAGTGCAGGCGAAATGAACGAGGAGGGAGTATACCAGGGGCGTAGTAGTAGGGTAGGGGGCAAAAGGGGGTTCTACGTGGACCAACGACAGTTTGAAACCCACAAAGTTTTCGCTTAGCATGCACCGTGCTCCCTTTCACTCTGACCTCGCGACACTGCCGAAAAAATCGACAGTGGAATTTAGCATTTAACACTTTATAATGAACTCTCATCTTCTTTCCGTCGAATTTATAATGTCCGCCACACTTAATTAGTGAGTGGAATGTTAATTTTTAACTATTTACTATTACTTCCTTGCATTTATTAGTTGCTTCGTTGTTGGGAAGACTATCTTCACCCTTAATAGATAATAATTTGATTATGTAATGTCTTCACTGCATTGGCATTTGTAAGCCCTTCTCAGCGCTTCTCAAATCTTCGACTTCATGAATTGGGTTCTTGTTTAATTTTTAACTAATTACTATTACTTCCTTGCATTCATTAGTTGCTTCGTTGTTGGGGAGCCTATCTTCACCCTTAATAGATAATAATTTGATTATGTAATGTCTTAACTGCATTGGCCTTAGTAAGCCCTTCTCAGCGCTTCTCAAATCTTCGACTTTATGAATTGTGTTCTTGTTTACATTAAATATTTATATATTTTGAGAAGAGAAACTTGTTTAATGGAATGTAATGTTTGTCATTCTGTAATTAAATAATTTAATTGCATTGGCATTTGTAAGCCCTTCTCAGCGCTTCTCAAATCTTCGACTTCATGAATTGTGTTCTTGTTTACATTAAATCTTTAAATATTATGAGACGAGAAACTTTTTTAAGGGAATGTAATGTTTGTCACTTGGTAATTAAATAATTAAATTGAATAATGGTTCCTTAAATTCTGCTCTTTAAATGCATTTTCCCCCAGTGTATAGTTCAGACTCTCCTTCGCCTGCTCTCGTTGTGCGGGCGCATAAATCAAAACAATAAAGTTCAGGCGAAACAATGACGACGACGACGACGACTACAATGATTATGATTATGACGATGATGACTCTGCGATGACGACAACATCGTTGACGTTTGGACAATGTTGACGGTGCTCCGGTGCCCCATTGTTTTGAGATCCACTGCTGCCCCAATGCCCAGCCCAGCAGCAACCTCCATTTCCATTCTCATTTCGGTGCCTGTGTGCCACAGTCCCTGTCCACTCTATTGATGCGCTGCGACAAATTATGTCATTGAACTGCACTCGCCCTGGTTTGCTATTTTGCTGTTAGTTATGCTGCTGCGGGGTGGTGGTGTCATGATAGAAATGAAAAATTACACAGCAGCCCCCACAGTGCCGAAATTCTCGACGACGATGATGATGATGTACAAGGGGTGGGGGGTGGGGGTGCATGTCTATGAATAATATTGATTTGATGCAATTTTTCCTAGCTTGTATACTTTAGTTGATTTTTGATTTGCATTTGCCTGCGAAACTGGAACAAATATAGCCAGTGAGCTTATGTATCTTGCCCCAAGAGTTGTTTATGTTTGAAGAGAGATACATTGCGCATCAATAAACATTGATTTTGAAGCAGATGCAAAAGCTGCTGAAGGATAAATACCAGGCTTGGCTAAAAATCATTCCCCAAAAACTAGTACAATGCATTTTATTTTGCAATATTGCTGAGCACTCAATTAGCATCAAGTATACGCCACATGGCTTTGCCTAGAGCTGGCCAAACATCGATAGTATCGCTTGATTTAGGTGGTCTGTTATCGAAGTTGATAAAATGGTAGTTATAGACTTATACGGTATGGGCTTAATTTATTTGATGTTTATCGGATTAGTTGATGTAGAATTAGAAAGTTCGATATTTTCGATTAATTTAGGAAGCTAGCTATCGGGAATGAAGGAAATTATACTATATTTAAGTTTAATGGGACAAAGTTTCATATATATATAATTATTTTATCTACTTTAAGTTAAGCGATTAAACTGATCTCTCAATATGAATTATTTAAAACACAAATTATCGTTAATAACGATATATACCGATAAACTTATTATTTAACAACCAAAGGGTCAAAAGTCGAATAAAATTTAATTAAGATGAGCTTCTTAAAGTACACAAAAAGAACACAAAATGTATGATAAATAGTTTAAACAATTTCCCAACAATATAATTAAAATCGAGCCGCCTCTAAAATGCACATTGATATACACACCAAAGAATGCTCAAGTGAACTGTGATCCAAATTCCACAGTTGGCATTAATTCAACAATTATTAATGGCCATTAAGCTAACTGAAGCAACAAACAAACAACAACTTGGCTCCGATGAGAGACAAAGTCTAATGGATAAAATATTTTTATGACGCGACATACCTCGTAAACTGGCCCATTATTTATTGCTTTTACATGGGGCAGGGCCAAAAAGGCCGTGGCAATAACACGGCTCGTCTGGAGTCCCGGGGTGGGGCCTGAGTGATAAAGCTTTTTGATGGGCCACCACCACCATCACCACAAAAGAAAGAATGACAAGAGCAGGATGAGGGGGCAAGGAGGTCACAGAGCAGACGGGACAGGACAGGACAGTAGAGAGCAGGACAGGACGTCAGAGGGCCTCCGCGAGTATCCCCATTGGCCGCCGTGTGACGGACAGTTTGCGGATGACCCGAGCTTTTGTATATTAATGAACATTTCGCTCTCTCTCTGTCTCTCTAGGCAGTCGCCTCGATCCGTTTCGCCTCCAGGACCTTGCCGACGAGGCTCGTCCGTCGATTATGCGGCAAACCACTTAACCGTGTCCTGGCTACACCCCACATATCCATGCGGCCCAATCTCTATCTTCCCCTCGCCCTTGCCCCGTCCTCCTCCTCCTCGTCGTTGTTGTTCATTATGATAATAAGTGTGTGTTGCGTCCCGGGCGTCCTGAGGTTAACGTTGCGTGCTTAAATGTCGCCAATTGCGTGTATCTCAGTGCCCAGCAGTTCCTATATGGGTCTCTATAAATATATTTAATATAAATACACTAATAAAATGTGAATGTTAAATCAATATTGCATATGGAAAAATGGCTTAATGGGTGCTTGAATTGTTTTTAAATGTTTTTGTAAGAAAAGGAATAAATTGTGAACGAAATTCGAATTTTTAAAGCATACTTTTAGGTGTATTTTAAAGAGATTTGTGTATTTTTTGAATATTTATACTCCTCCTATTGGCAAAAAAATATGCTTTATCCTTTTCTGTAAAATATATATTTCTTTCATTAATTAAAAATATAAAATAAATTAAATTAGACACCAAAAATCATAGAAAAAAACGTGATAAAATGTGTTTAAAATGCGTATTTAAATTTTATAAAATTCTATTACAATTTGTCTACCAAATATGTACTTTATTTGTCCCTTTTTCCTGAGTGTTTATAATTTTTAATATATGCGTGGCCACACAGCCTGCCTGCCTGCCTGCCTGCAATATGCACATGGCGGCGTGTTTGTGTTGGTTTGCTCCTCATAATTATGCAGCTGGCTTAATTATAAAACGTTACTCTCTGCAGTTAACCTGGGGAATTAATTTATACAAGCAACAACAAACAGGAGGGGCAGCAGCAGCAAGGAGGATTTTCCCCCCTTTATTACAGGGGACGTTCAATCACAACGCCGTGCTCAATTTCAGTTTCTGTTTCCCGAGTTTATGGCACACGGCTTTCCATTATTACATTGAGCCCGGGTTCATTAACTAATTTTAGCGCACACAAATAGCATAATAAATTGATGAGAGCGAGGGACGGGATGGGATGGGATGTGATGGGAGAGGAGGAGGAGAGCATTTGCATTTGTGTGTGTTACCATAATGGCTGAAATTGGGCTTATATATATTTGCATGGGTTTGTTTAGGCCCAGGACAATGTCGGACAATGGCTGGCCGCCTGGCCACTAAAGCTTTAAGGGCAAACTATTGGGCCTGGAAATGGTGATGAGCCAGCGATTTTCCCTAATTTAATGACTTGATTAAAGGGAGAACCTTATTTGATTTTTTCCCTGATTTTTTTTTCTTGCTGTTGTTGTCGCCCAGATAATTGATACTGCAATTATCCCTAATGGCTGAGCAAAGCCATTAACTTATTAAGATTTACCGTAGTCATTGCTCGTTATTTTCTTTATCTCTGAGGGGTTTTTTCCGGTGCAGCAGAGACACATGCCTATTAATTGAATTAACTCGGTTGCTGTTGACATAGCTCAAGGTTTTTTGTTTTTTTTTTTTTGTCTCACTGAGCTCTACTACGCCCTACGTTTCGGTGCGACATTGAAATCACTTCTAAAGCTTCATTTGCTTCCATCCGCCGCTTATCGCGTTCCAATTGATTGCACACACCCCACCAATAAAAATGTGAATAATTATGAAAATGAAAAGTAAATGGGAATAGCCACTGGGGAAAAAGGGGGTATTGATTGTACAAATTGCAGGGGTTCTTGGATAGATTTTAAATTATTTAAAAATATTTATATGAGTTACAAATTAGGAGGAAGGTTTTTATTACAAATGAGAATTAAATTATTGAAATAATATTAGAATACAAAAGTAGAACATTCAGCTTAAGTAATTGATGAGATTGCTTCTTAAAATTCCCAAATACGAATTCAGCGAGAAACGTCTTTATAACCAGACCAAGAAAAGATTGAAATGTATACATTAGAAATTAAAATATTATTCTAAAAATCGTATTAGAATATTACCATATAAAAGAAGAACGTAAAGTGTAATTAATTGATCAGATTGCTCCTTAAAATTCCCAAGTATGTATTCAGGGACTAACTGCTTTATAGCCAGACCAAAAAAAAATTTCGAAAGTGCCTTCTTTTATTTCAATAATAAAGTATTAATTAAAAATCGAACACAAAATTTACAAAATATATTTAAATTTATATATATTTAGTACATTTTCTGTTCGATTTTTTCCCCGATAAAATTATATCTTTATGATAAGTCATCTTTTTCTGCAACGATTATAACTACCCATTTTCCCCAAGTGTACAAAATATGCACAATATTTTTTCAGATGATAGGAAAAAGAGAACGGGGCAGGCTGGCAGTGAATTGAGCTTGACTTTGTTGACTCGAATCTCCAGCGGCGCACAAATTGGGCCAGCAATTCGTTTTCTTTTAATGGCCGCCCACGTGGCCTGGTCCCGGGGTACGGAAACCGGGGCCCCGGCCCCTCTATATTTCCCTCTTTTGGGATCCATTGAGCCAACACACACTCACTCAAACACAGGGCCATTGTCAATGTCTGCAAATGATTTTGGTGCTTGGATTCTTCGGCTGGGAAACTGAATCGAAACTGAACCAGAAAACTCTTCCACATGCCATTTCGACCGCAAAGCCAGGAAACCATTCCCAGCTCTTCTGGCGTTCTGTGGCCAGGATACCTACCATTCCCTCAGCCTGTCCCCCCCCGCTACCAGGGATTCCCTCCACTTAACCCCTTTCCTAAATCCCCTCTGAGTCCCCCCCCTCCTGCAATGGATGCAAGTGCAACCAACAATTTGGCTAAGATTTCAGCGTGGGTTTCGGTGGCGGCCCACGCATTTCTGTGCTCCGTCGTACTGTGTGCCGCCTTTCGGTTTGAGCCAAAGTGAGTGACAGTAAAGCCTCAAATTGCAGACAAGCGGAGGCAGTTTTGACGGCGGTTTTTACAGCAGGGGCTCTTGGTGGTGGTACTGGAGGGGGCCAAAAATTGGTAGTGCAAGTCATAAGCAACAAGACTGTTGCTGTTGGCTGTTGGCTGTTGCGTTGGTGTTTTCTTGGTTGTTTTCCCTCGGCTTTTGGTTGGTTCTGGTTGTCGGTTCTTTGTGTAATTGACCGGGCGTGTAACTGGTTTTGACTTGTTATTGGTTGCTCTTGCCACTGCGAAAGTTTCATGAGAGGCTCAGCAGAATGTTACTTTCATATCTGACCCACAAAGCAGAGAGGATTAGGATATATGAAGGATGACAGAAAGTGACTCGTGGAAATTCAGGAGCAGTGATTTATATATCAAACACTGATTGTTACATTTTAAAATAAATATTTGCCAGAAAAGAAGTGTCACAGCATAAAATAAATATTTGAAAATGACTTGCGCACATCTCTTTCATTTTGTACACCGCTCAATCATCTTTAAATAATACTCTGTGCCATTTTTCGCCTTCAAAGATATATTTATATTTTATTAGGTCTTTAGAGAGTACAACATATACATATATATATATATTTTCTATATTTTACCCCTGGGAAAACTCGCCAGAATTAAGTGAGAATAATTTATATGCATTGCACATATCCAGGCTGCAGCAGACGGCAGCTCCCGAAAATAGAAAAGTCTTGTATTTCCCCTGCGATTTCCCACCACTTGGCTGGGCCAGCTAGGGCAGCAAACCCTCATTAGTAGGAGACGAGCGCAGGGCAAACAGTTTTTCAATTGTGCAAATTGCTCACCAGAGCCTCGGAGCCTCAAGTGCTCGACACTTGAAGCCCTCGAATCGAGACCTCGTCGTCTCTGACTCCCCCTCGCCCTCGGCAGCCTCCCCTCCTCCGTTCAGCAAATTGAAATAAAAATCAAAGTGATGTAAAATACATTCAAACACTTTGGACTGGCATTTTATTGGTGCCTGAGTGTATATATTTAGACCAAAAACTAGGTCAGTCAGTCTGACGGGCCACCTGCCGCCTCCTTGGCCCCTACAGTTTTGCCCCCCTTTTGTTGGCCCAAAGGCTGTTCGAGCTTCAAATCAGCACAGAATATCTACGAATGAACACATTGCAAGTGTCGCCTTGAACGGCTTTGCTCTTCAGTGAACAGAGAAAAATAAATAAAAAATGATTTATTAATATTTACAGGGGTTTTATGGCCAACTATAACTTTTAAATGCAAAATAAACTAGCCAGAGGAAGAAGGTTGGCAGAAAAAGATAGATGGCTTATAAAAGCTTATATAAAGTTGGTATATTAATGAAAAATGCACACTATTTTCTTAGTGTACTTTCTTTCCTCGCAATCCAAAGTTTCCATCGATTTGTGGCTGCACAAAAGTTAAATCAAATGAATTGTCAATTTATAAACAACTTTTCCCTTTCTGTTTCTCTTTGGCATAAAGTGCATTTCAATGTTGTGCTAATTTCTCCTAATTAACCAATAAAAAAGGAGAATATATACAGTCAAGAGTTGCAGTCTATGGTGTGTGGGAAAGATATAAATGTTTTATGGTTTTATAAGCCCACTTGAGAGTTTTCCTATGGCAAATGAAAATTGTCAGCAGAAAAGTTAAAGGCCAAGTGGAAAGAAATAAAAAAAAAGAAAATATATAAAAACCATTAGGCAAATGTACATGGATAATTGACAGAAAAAAGGAAAACCAACCAAGCTAAAACAATTAAGGGGAAAAGTTTGAGGGGAGAGAAAATTGTGAGACGGGATCAACAGAAACACTTAGGAGACACTTCGGTGACATTTGACATTCGCTGAGAGAGAGTGTGGGAACCAAGGAAATTAAGTTATAAACAAAGGAAAAACACAGCTTTGAACTTAGAAAAGAATTTGAAGAAAGCCAAACAAAGTTATTCTGATGCAATTTCCATACAAATTGTTCATTAATCAAGTTAAAGATTGAAGGCTTTTGACTTTCCATATAGATTACATTACTCAAGCCTTAATAACTTGATTTGTGAACTAAATAGCCATTCAATTTCCATCTTTAAACGAAGTTCATACACTAAACACAATGGCTATAAATAAGCAATGCACTTCATAAGCCTCCAAATCACTCCCAAGCCAGGCAATTAATCTGTTAGAACCTTAACAAAAGCAAGAAATCTAAGAACAAACCTCAAATATATACAGAATGTGTCAATTTAATTGCCAGCCTAACTGATTTATAGCAACATTAATAATGAAGAGACAAACACACACAGATGAGAGAACACTAGACGCTGGAAATTCCAAGACAAAAGCCACATAAACAGAATACCAGGAGAAGGCGCTAAAGTGTGAAAAACTCATTAAGATACAAATTTGTTTATAGCTTTCCACATACATATATGCTAGACACAGCATTTATTTTTTCGGGGAGTTGGGATGCCGTGGAAATCCGAGGCCCACGCATCATCATCATCATCTGGCGAAGTTAAAGAAAAAAAGGGGAGAAATCCACACGGAAAAGGCAATCAGGCATGGCGACTCTGCTGTGCTGTGTGTGTAATGGAAACGCAAAAGTCACATTCATCAGTCAAAATAATAACCAGACAGAAACAGAAACTGGAGATTTCAGACTTGAGGTCTTGCCGGTTTGTTGTTGTTGTTGGCCTGTCAGTGGTTTAAAGCCAAAGTCATTTGTCCAGACTCCACCGCGCCCTCTCCGCTGAACGTTTGTTTTATGTTGAATTGAATGTGTGTTGTGTGTGTACTCGCATTGTAGCTGCATTCAATTTACTAAAGACAATTGATTTTTTGTTGCCGGCTTGTCCGGGGGAGCGAGCGCACAAATTGAAAACGATTATCAATATGTTTGGGGGGCTCTCTGACAGCCTGGGTCATGAATGCGCGAAAAACTAACAAATAAAATATAGGGGAAAAAACTCGACATGAGCATGCATATGGCAGAGAGTTTCGATCATAAAATACCTGGTTTTTTGTTGCTGGAGATATGTGCACATTTTTTTGCGATGGCTTTCCATTTTTTATTGTTCAGTAGAGGGGCATATTATGCAGGGCTACCAAAGTAGCTCTTTGAAGTTAGCTCTCTTGCTCTGTGTTTTTTTGGGGAGTTTATAATAATAAAGGTTTTTATATGGGTCAGAATTTTCATTATTTTAAGTTTGGAGCAACATTTGATTTACGGTTCAATTAAAATGTGGAATTATTTTTATTATTTTTGGTAACTTTGTAGTCGAAAAACTTTAATTGGATATAAATATGTCTTAAATAATTGTTTGACGTTGAAGAACTTTATATAGATTATATAAAAACATCTTTAAAGTAACCTTAAAGCCTGATCTCAAAGCTTGATCTTGTTATTAAATTTGTGACTGTGGCCAAAAAGACTTGTTCTCATTTTAAAAGACTTTATATTATAGAATTTTCTGCAAATATAAATTAAACAGTTTTATAAAATTGAAAATATGAAAAATAATAGCTAATAGCTACTATGTAGCTGTAGAAAATTGAAATCTTGTATTTTAAATTCAGTAAAATATTTGTATTTCAAAATCTTTACTGTGAGACAAGGCTTCTTGGGCTTAAGGGCTAGTTCCTGCACCCATAATATACCCTTGATCCCTATAGTATTCAACGGGTATATAAAATAAGAACAGAATTCGAAATACAACAATGAAAAGGAAAAAAGACAAAGCAGCAACAAACATTCACTGACTGATAAATGGCCAGCACAAAAGTGGGGAACAAGAGCGAACCAGCCAGCCAGAAGCAGGGGGTGCTGAAGGCCGGAGGGTGGTGGTGGTGGCACCTCGGGGGTGCCCTTCATTGTGCTGCTGATGCTGATGTTGCCACACTGCAGCACACGCCTCAATGCAATTTAGGGAAAATATGCTGCTGGGGGAGCCTTGCCTTGCCTCGGCTCCACCTTCGCGGAATGTAAACAAAATGTATCGTAAAATAAATAGTTTTTAAAAACGTTTTTCAAGAACACCAAAAGGGGGGAGAGAATGAATGCATTGGTAAAAGTGTGAAAACTTTTGGATCCCCCTCCCCCTAAATGCACAATGAATTCAAAGTAAACATAAAACACTTTTAAAGAACTCACACAGCTAATTCGGATAAACTGTGGGAAACATGACATGGCAATGCGTAAGCAGGAAATAAATTCTCAGCATGAATCAAAAACATAAGTAGCTTCTAGGAAGTTTTGCAGAAGAAAATATTGAGAGTACAGGCGGGAAAATATATTCAAAAAAGTCTTAGAATTGTATTTATTAAAGTTAAAAAAATATAGTTTTCTTTTAAATTATTTTACTAAATTTTGTGCTATGAAAAGTATATGGAAATCTAACATTTTGTATTTAAATGGTTGCATATACCATTGATATTTTATCACCAATCAAAAGGAAATTAGGGAATTTAAAGCCACATATCCTGCTTAAGGATTACCTAGTATATTCTCTCCAGATCTCACTTAGCTCTTTCTCCATGCAGGTTACATCCTCTAAGTAAAACCTCGAGACTGTCTGACGATAGCAAATCACCAGCAAACAAATAACAATTGAATGTAAAAAACTTTAGACGAAAAAAGACCCTGAGAAGAGAAAACCCTGAAGAAAAAAGGGGAAAGATTCGGATAGACTCGGGGGCAAGACAACTTTTGGTTTGTCTCGCTTGGTTTCTCGGGCAATTGAAGAGGAAATTAAACAAGTTTGCCTAACGAAGAAGCGTACCAAAGTTTTTCTCGCAGCGCGGGCGCGCGCCTTAAAGTATGCGAAGGAAAACCGAGAGCCGGCGCGCTTTTCCCGGCATCACAGTAAACTTTTTCTTTCTTTTCAGCTCCTGGCTGAGTTTTCCAGCAGTAGCATGGGGCATGGGGCGTGGCAGCATTGTCACTGCTGCTGCTACTGCTGCTGCTCTTCTAAACTTTTTGAATCAATTTAAGTTTTGACATTTTAATGATAAATTTGTAACATGCAGAGGAAAACAAGGGCAAGGAATGCCAGCGATGTTGAATGTATGTTGGTGGAAGGCGGAACCCTCGCATTTTCCAAAGAATCCAGTTTATAAATTGCTCCAAGTGCTTCCTGTAGAAGAAAGAGGGCAAGCGGTTTGCTTATGAAGTAAAATGGAGTTCGAAGTTGAGGGGGGAAAGGGATAAATTGAAAAACTATGCTCAAGTGAAAGGAATTGACTTTCCCCATTTTCAGCAAAACTCTTTCACACGCCGAGATTTCTTCTAAATAGTTCTAAGGTATAGGGTGTATATTGGGATAATAGCAAAGGTTTAAGTGAGCAATGATCTTTGAAAATTAACTATAAATTTAAAGCTAATAGAGATACTTTCCTTATTTATCTTTAATTTCCCCTAAACTGACTTTTTAATGCAATATTTTTCTTGTAATAAATTCAATTAAATCGAATAGCTCAAGGACATGTTCGCCTAGTTTCCGGCTGAAGTCCTTACACATCCCTTAAAGCTACTCCTTAATTCCACTCGAATCCACCACCACCCACTGCATCCCAAGTAAATACGTTTTTATCGGGGAACACATGTTCGAGTATGTTTATCGGGGACATAACATCATGACAAACATTGTTGGCCATCTAAAACTCATTATTGACTCATTTCGGTAGCGGTGGCCCATAAAGCGCCCCGAAGTATGTTGTGTTTATTATTATTTTGTTTTTTTTTTTTCTTTTCTTTTCCGGTTGACAGCCGGCAAGCATTTCCAATTAAACCGAACACTGAACACTGCCTGTACCCCAAATCATTCCTGGGAGTGCCTATGTGTATATATGGCCATTAAGACCTTTGTAAACTGCGGCAGGCATATGCACTTAATGGCCAGAACATACACACACTCGCACACACAGGACAGAGGACATAGGACCAGAGCTCCCGAATAACTGTCAACCGTTTTTCGTTTTGCGGTCTGCTCACGAACAGAACCGAAAACGA
>JAEIIU010045293.1:0-43493 GCA_018874675.1 Drosophila baimaii | reverse complement strand
AACTAAAACAACAGCAGATGTCGTCGGTTTTTCATAATTTTCTTTAGGGGGGCCAAGGAAAAAGCTTCTTTGAAAAACAGCTGCCAGATCTATGGGAACTCCTCGATCTTTTTCTGGCTTTTGTGTTTGTTTGGAAATATCTGTTAGTGACATCTTGAGCTTTAAAGCATTTAAAGAAAGTAATTTCTGGAAATGATTTTAGGTTAGGCAGAAAGGATAGTGTGACCAGTTAGCGGCAATAACTCTTCTTCTTGAAAAGTGTGGCCGGATTTTTAAAGATGCCAGATGGCGAAGCAGACTTACTAGCCTTTCAATAAGTGTTCTTGCTTTAGACATTATAATTAACTTGAAATAATGCGTTTTATAAATTATTACATGTAATTATCAATACATATTTTTAGATATATGTTTATTTTACATTAAGCAACAAAGAGATAATATAACAAATACAAGTAGCAAGTATTTTTTTAAATTTCACTGCAAATTCTTAGGGTTAAAATTCCAAAGTAAGTAGAATCCCTCAACCCCATCCAAGCCAAGCCGGCTTAACCCATGAGTGCCTCTTCCAGCTCATAAACTCTGCCCTCAAACTGAATTTTAAGTTGAATTCGTCGCCTGATTACTTCATTTTGGGCAACGACGACATCAACTAATGGTGAAAATATTGCCATTGATTCTGCGACAAGTGGATTAAGCCCCCCCTCCCCCAGCACATAGATCCTGTGTGTGGCGTGGCGTCCTTGGTGTCCTTGTACCCGGGAATTGTCCATTTCCGATTGTGTGTCGAGGGTGTCGAGGGTGTCATTTGGTAATTGTTACAAGCTGCCGCATATTTGGACAGGCAGCACTCGAAAACAAACAAATGACTGTCGGAGAGTCGAGTGGATGCTGCTGGCTGGCTGGGATTGGGATTGGGATTGCGAATGGGATTGGGATTGGTATTGGGATTGGTATTGGGAATGGGAACCACCCCTGAGTGCTTGCTTCTGGTTACTGGTAACCACTGCTGGTGGTGGTGGTGGCTCCGTCTCTCCGTCTCCTGCTCATTTGTAAGCGGATACGCAAGCACCAAGGACCCCGGGACCCCGGCAAATGTCATTAGTTTACAGTTGTCTGATTTCCATCCTCGGGCCTCGAAAATGTTGTGATCGATGATGACAGCTTCATCCGAGCATCCCGTGGCTTCCTTTTACATCGATAATGATGTTGATTCGGTTTGCAGATCTAATTCGAGGCAGAAAAGGGAATATATATTGGGACAGTGCGAGCTGCGAGTGCTGGGCCATATGGCAGGATGATCGGAAGGAGATTTGCAGCAGGAAATTATTCGGAATTCCTGGGAGATATTTAAAAGATCTCAAAAGATACCTGAATATATAAGAACCTTCTTGAAGATATACTTTCAGATCTATCAAATACCTTCAAGGGAGTACTCATGATACCATATCTAAAATATACTTATTACAACATTCCAGATAAGTCCTTGTAGATCTAGTTTTATCCAGTTATATAATCAATTAATTACCTAAGTTACAAATCATAATTAATATCTACATTTAATTTCCCAGAGAAACCCTTTTCTCAGGACTTCCTTCGATCTGACTTTTCCTGGAAGAACTCTCCAAATAAATCCCTAATTGTATTAGATCCACTCCCTTAAGGAGTCCTCCCCCCCCTATTCCGGGCAGCCAATTCCCAGACAACTAATTAATGTCAACCGTCTGGGAATGCGTTGGAAACACCAACTCGGAGTCCTCGGCCTCCGCGGCGCATAACCCCAAGGACCTGGTACTGCTTCAGAGCGCGCCGTAACTCAAAAAGCACTTAACCCATAAAAGTGAAATAATTCGTTGGAATAACAAACGCACTTAACAAATTACAGATGTGAAAATTTCATTTTCAGTGTCCAATCTTCCTGCCTTCCTTCCTTCCTTCCTTCCTTCCTTCCTGCCTGCCTGAGGGATGATTCTCCCCCAAATTTGGGCTGCGATTACACTCCCCCTTCGCAGGCGACTCTCTCTCCATCGCATTCCACAAATTAGAAAATGATTAATGGACTCAACCGGTTGCACAGCACATTCCATGTATCCCATTCACTCTGATGGTGGCGCCGTCGCGGTCACATCCTCACCAGGGGAGCATCCTGGCCACCAGCCACCAGCTAACAGTCAGCATCCCATCGAGAAACAGGAGCAGGAGCAGGAGCAGCCACTGGTTCAGTGCGTCTGGCACACTTCAGCATAAAATAGCACTCGAGAGAATCAAAGGGCCTGGGGAGAGGGAGTACACTCAGAGAAATGTGTGTGTTATGAGTGTTATAAAAAATAAAAATAAAAAGAGAGGAGACTCACAGCAATCGCAGAGGAAGTAGCTTCACAGAATGGTGTCCAGAATAAATGTTGTTTTTTATTTATATTTTTTTAAGGTATCCTGGTCCTTTCTCCCAGTGCCTGGACACCCTGCTGCGGCTGCTCCTGCTCTTCGTCCTGTCGCAGGAGTAGCGTTAAAATCACTCTTCCGTTTCGGGCAGAGGCTGCTACTGCTGCTGGTGCCCTCAGGAGGGGTGTGTTTGTTGTCATTTATTGCTGCTGCTGTTGTCCTCCATCCTCCTTCGTCCTTTTCCTGCCTGCCTGTGTGATTTTTTCTGGGGTCACGCTTTGCTCTTTTGATCACTCCACTCCACTCGTGGTGCTCGTGGTCGTCCTTGCATCATCCGTGAATCAAATTACACTTTAAATCCTTGATTTTAATCTGAAGGGGCTGACAAATGGATTTTTATGTCAATTTTCCCCGACAAAGGGCTAAGCAATTGAATTTTGCATTTTGACACAACGGCCCCGGGGGAGGGGGGTGGGTGGTTTCCGGGCATATCCTGCAGGATATCCTGCAACGAGGGCGTTGTCTCTGCGGGCGGCTTTTTAATCTCTGATTGGATTGCCAGAGCTAGAGCTGTTGCCTCTCATGTTTAAATGTTTATGAGGTTGTGCTTTTTCCGGCCCTCCTCCTCCCGCCTCCTGCCTCCTGTCAAGCCTTTGCAATTAGTGACCTGGCAAGGTCCTGCGATTAATAGGTGAAAGGAGTGCGCTTGTCTGTCCATCAACAACGCGATCCTTGATTAGATTTTGGGAAGGGTTCACGTTAGGCCTTGATGAGGTGTTGAAAACCCATAGGGAAATGTTATTTTTAATGCTTCAATATTTATATTTACCTTTTTATTTATTTATTTATTACTGAACAGAGTCCTAGGCGCACACGGGGCCTTTGCAGCATCAGCGTACTTAACACTGGCAGGGCACTAGAATTCCCAACTGCTGCTTTAGGGGTTAAATATCAACATGAGATAATGATGGGAAAGAGGCGGTTACTCTCTGGAACATTGTTCTTAAAAATCCGTCTAGGAATATAGGAAATATATATATTTTTTTGCGAAGGAATCTGCTTATCCTTCGGTTCATTTTGGCCAGATTGTCACCACCAGACCAGGCAGATCTGGCAGTGAAACCTCCTCTCTTTCCACTCCGTGGGCGCTTGATATAATTAGCCAGGCCCGCGTGTGTCACACTGGCCAAATCGTTAGCTAACCCGGCTAACACACACACACACACACACACACACACCCTCAACATGGACACAGACACAGTGTCATAAAAATGTATAATAACCATATTTCAATGTCGCAGCGGGACATCATTGTTGCCATGTTAACGCTTATTTTTTGTTTACATTTTTATAATTTCCAGCGCAGCTCGGGGCTTGGCTTGGCGGCTTAAAAAGCCAAAAAACTGGGAAAACAGAGCCACAAAAGTGAGCTAAAAAAAAAAGAAAAGGGAAAAGGGTAGAGAAGGGTAGAGGGGTAGAGGGGCAGAGGGGCAGAAGACAAAAGGGAATTTCGCGGTATTTTCACGCTTGATGCAACACAGCCAAGCGAAAAATCGGGAGGATCTGGATTGGGATCGGGAATGGGCTAGGGAATGGTGCTGCCTCGGTTTCGGGTTTCATTCAAGGGAAGCGCTCGCTCCGCTTCCAAAATCCCCGCACTTCACCCTTTTTTATGGTTTTATTCTTTTTTATTTTATTTTTTGCAACTGCGGATTAAAATGATAACAAGACTTTGGCCAGCTTTAGTTTCGTGCACTCAAAAAAAAAAAAATAAAATAAGAAATGTGTATTGAAATTCTTGAGTAAATTTCTAAGCATATAAGAATTTGTAGTTTATACTTTATATAGATTACTTTAAGTATCATACAATTATTTCTATTTTATTATTACACTTAACTATGAAGTCTTTGTTTGGTATTTTAATTTAAATTAGTTTACAAAGAAGAACTTACTTAATTCAATTTAAGAAAATAAGAAAACTAACATGAATAAGAACATGTTGTTAGACAAGCTTGTTCTGTTTTAAGTTCTTCCTTTAACCTTTTATTTTAAGCAAATATTTCTCATTAATTTAGGAAACATTTTGTTATGTATTATCATTTATTCTATTTTATTTTTTAATTTATCTGTAGTTACCTAGAGTTTTTGCACAGTGCAGCAAAGGGTTACCTTTGTTCCCCACAAAAAAAATATAAAGCGGCGGCACCTGCCCCAGCCGCTCTTCTGCCCTGTTTTATATATATATATTTTTTTTTATATTGTGTTCTGACTTCAGCTCGGTTTTAACGCTTGAATTTCTCGGGACTGTTTCAATTTAGGTCCCCAGAAAGCAGCTTGTTTGTAATCGCGTAAAGTTTTGGCAAATTCACTCAACTACATAAAAGATACACAGGCTGACAGGCAGGATCTTAAATGCCAGGGAGAGAGGGTCTCCTTGGGAATAAAATATATACATAAATAAGTGCATACTAAATCCCTGCCTAGGGGTATTAATATTATTACAAAAACAAGCTTAAATAAATATATTTCCCTTTACAAAAAAAACCTACATATTTAATGCCCAACAAAAGCGCAGAGTTTATGGATAAACACACACTAAAAACATCGTAAAATTTTAATGAAACCGCAAAGGGAAAATTATGTTTTCAAAAGGGAAAACACCAAATGGCAAGAGGATCGGTACGGGGCTCGATTGTTTTGCCTCATTAAACCAATCCCCAGGCGATCGATCGGTGTATTTCAATTATTGCCAATTTAATGGACATTTTCGAAATGCTTAGAGCGTTTAGGTCCCCCCATTCTGGTCTTCTGGATACACCGATCTGATCCGATCCAGGGCCCACCCATTCGCCCCACACACTCACAACAACGACCAACAACTCAATTTTGTTTCGGATTTTACGACTTCATCTGTGCACCGGGGCATCCAGCGATTTTATGGGGCATAATTAAAAGTTTATGGTCAACGCCGCCGCCGCCGCCGCCGCCGCCGCCGCCCCTCGGTTCCAATTTCGATCCCCGAATGGCGCCCGTTTCACCCATAAAATGCGGCACTAAATCTGCACAACGAGAGCGTTTGCCTAAGACAACAGTCACCAGGACTGATATAAAGATTATCTTTATGGATCGTGTTGCCGTTTAGTTAAATTCGTCGCAGCTCACATGCTCGATGCGATTCGTAAGCGATCCAGGCCGATCAAAGATCACTGACGAGCCACCTAAGCGATCGCCTCTCGCCGGGGGTTCTGTCATGCACAAAGAGAAATGGGAGTATGGGAATATAATCTATTCTGGATAGGGTAATGTTGAACCTAATCATAAGTCTAAGTACATATAATACATATATCATAACAGGTACATTTTGCTATATTTACTATATATTTTGCATTAAATATGGTTAATATATATAAGTGTTTTGCTATCCCTAATAGAGATGAAACTGTAGTAGCTGTTGGGGATTTAATTACTGTACTACTTCAAAGGGAACTACAAAAATACTTAAACTTCGATGAAATATGGAAGTGTTTTGCCATCCCTAATAGAGATGGAACTGTGCTAGCTGATATTAAGTCAGCAACTGTTAACTACTTTGCGAGGAATTAAAAAACACTCTAACTTCTTAAGGAAACCTAATGAAAACAGCTGATTTTCTATTTAATAAATTTGAATACTCTATAGTTCGCTTTTTCTAGCCTTACTACAGCGATATTTCTATACTTTTTATGTATGTTCTTTAATAACTCACAATGATCCATAGAAAACCTTTCCTCTCAGTGTAGGAATATTTTCGGCCGTGTAATAATATCTGCATAAATCATCGCCGGATGGAATTGGTGCTTTGGCTTGGCCTGCGATCGCCGTGTAGGTCTGTGACCTCTTTGGGTTTTCGGTTTTTCGGGGATTGGGGCAACCTAATGAGGGCGTTGCCAATATGTCAATTCGATCGCCCGGCAATAAGCGGCCTCCACTGTCCGTTCCGCTGATCCCGACTTTGGCCACGTGATAAATGAGTCGCGCGTGCCCCGAAAAAAAACAACAACAACAAAAATAAAAAAAAATAAAACGATCTCGCCAGACCTCAGGTGGCTACCTGTATTTGTGATCCACCAGGTGCTATTTTGATGCATGGCCCACCATCAATTAACGAAGCAATTGATTTTTGGACGTACATTTGGAGGAGCTAGTGGCTACCGGATCGTAGATCCCCTGATCCCAGATCGCCGAAGCCAAGATCTTGTGATGGATAACGCCCCATTAGGGGCTGCCCCTTGACATAATGGCTTTTTGAAGATGACACGCCCCAGAGCAGGACTTCTAGGAGGCGATCCTGTTCCACCAGCTGGAACCCCTGGCCCCCACCGAGATCTCTGTGTCTTCTTTGTTGTATTTTTTTGTGTAGTTTTTTGTTTTATTTTTTGTTTTTTTTTTGCACAGATCTTGCGCCCCATTCATCAGCGCATTTCCGCTTTTAATTATTGCCACGTCGCATTCGCCGCTGGAATGACATGCAACCAAATTGCCGGCAATAAATTTTGCGCACATTTCAGCACAGTGCACAGTCCATGGAAAATTGCAGAAAAGTATAAATAAAAAGGAAAGAAAAAAAAAAACAGCAAGGAAAACACAGGCAGCAGGCACTTCTCTAAGTACACTGAGGCGGTGAAGTATGTGTGAGGCTTTAATTATAACAAATGTAAGTAAATTTATTAACAATTTTAAAGAAATATTCTAAATAGGGAAACTTTTAAAAAGAAAAATGTAGGGATATAGAGATGGGAAAACCTCGATGTTAATCGATTCAAAAGCGACGATTATTTTCCAGATTTATCAGGAAATTGAGTAAATTATTGGCATTAATTTTCCTTGGTTTGTTTTTTAGAGTAGAATTATGGTTTAGGTGTTTTTACAAGGCAATTTTAATTTATTTATTTACATTATTTAATTTTTCAATATTAATTTAACATACATATATACTTATTGCAATAATTATTTGCCCTTATTCCACAGGCACTACTGTAGCTCACTTCTGGATCGAGTGGCGCGGATTGCCAATTACATGCAACTTAACATAATTATTTGTCATCAGCCGGGCGCAGCGATGTACGTTAGCAGCGGCCAGGGGGAGCGAGAGGAGGTGAAAGGGCGGCGGCGGCGACGCTGCGGAATGCAGGCGGCCAATTGGCGCAGCAACAAATTGCTGGAATAATTACGCACACATTTACAGATTGATTCGTCGTCGTTGATGGCGACAAAAAAGGATAAAAGCTGAAGGGGGGGAGGAGGGGGGAAAGGAGAAAGAGAACTCGGCAGAAAACCCGAAGCAAAAACCTTGACGAACCGCTGAGTGAGAGATCCGAGATGCTGCCGAGTTGCTGCCGAGCTGCAGTTGCCGTTGTCTTTGCCGTTGCCTTTGCCTTCGCCTGCAATTCATTGATGAACGTGAAGTGTCAAGCAAATTGACTGCCAGCTTATCGCCGCGATCAGAGGCGTGGATGCTAATCGAAGTCAGTGAGGGAAATGTACATAAACCCGTCAGCAGGAGCTAGAGATTAACTATGAAAATCCGGTTATGTCCACAAACATATAGAAAATCACTTTGAAAATATATCAATCATTAAATAATGATCATCCAGCCTTTGCATTGATAACATGGATTGTAAGAACAAATAGAGCTACATTTTGCATTAACTAAAGATAAGATATTGGAATAGGTAGCCATTCCTAATGGAAACGGAATTGTTTTAGCTGACTTTTATTAATTAATACTTACTTACTTGCTTTCTTAAAAGCGAAAAATTAACTAAACAAATGTCGTTATAAATATCCACAAACATGCCTAGTTTAATAACATGTAGAGAATAATGAATTCTAAAATTATATCAAACATAAAATCAAGAATCCAGACTTTAATTCGATTGTTTGAGTCAATATAGCAACAGAAAAACATTATTACAGGCTAAAATTATTTTATTTATTTATTATTGTTAATTATTATTGTTAATTATTATTGTTAAAGTAAATATAGATAAGATATTGAAATGTATGGCCATCACTACTAGAAAGGGGACTTCTACTACTGTTAATAATTCACAGAATTTGCCGAACTGCCTTCCAATGGTATATAGAAATACACACATTTATTTTACATATTTATAACTACTTTTCATTAATTTCTAAGCCTTTGCTAAATATGTGTTCTAAAATTCCCCAATAAGTTTATGTGCCTTAATTTGTATTTTGTTTGCTAATCGCAGTTCAGCCCCCCCTTAAGGCGACGCCTCTGCTCTTTGAGGAATTCACCGCTCACGTGAATTACGCTCAAATTACCAGAGTCTGCAAAAAAAAGAGTAAGGGAATATGTGAAAGATGCGGACTGAAAATAGCTGTGACGCAGTGAAAATGCAAGGCAAATTAAAATTGCTCGCAAATCGGCCGACGTGCCTGGCCACAGGGTGTCCCGAGTCCCCCATGCTCACAGTTATCTCTCTATATCCAGCCTCTCTCTGTATCGAGCCTTTCTCTCTTTATCCAGCCTTTCTCTCTCTGCAGCCCCTCTCTATCCAGCCTCTCTCTCTCTCTGGTCTGTGTACACGGCAATTAAAGAAGGAGTTACAACTCAAGCACTACTCTTTATGAATATTATATTTTGTTGATATTTGAATATTAACTAAACTCTAATGGCATATATGTATGTAATTCCCATCTTCCTGCAACTTTTCCACCGTGCAGCGCTATCCTTTTTGCGCCCATTGAGAGAGCTCGTTAGGCGATATGTTTATGCGGCATTAAATTTTATGCGGCCATAAAACAAACAAATACGCCTGGTACACGGCCCGAAAAAAGACACTAACGCTAACATTACGGCAACTGAACACGACAACAAAACAACAACAAAACAACAACAGAAAGGAACAACAACAAGCGGTAACAACAGCAATAACAATAGCCGGCGAATGGAATGTGCCATGGGAAAGGGAAGTGCTTGTGGAGGGGAGCAAGGGAAAGGCATGGGTGGCGTGGCTCCGAAGGGGTAACAGAAGCAGCAGCGGCAGCCACTGCGCGTGTGCGGTATACGAGGGGGGGCACAAAAAGGATAAAAAGCGGATCGGGAGAACATGGTTCTTTGCGCCCTGCAACAACTCAACTTGGCCAACACTGTCAACTGACCAAATAAGGCAATCGAAGGCGACATTGTCCAGAATATCGATAGGGGGGGCACTGGGGGAAAATATATAAAAGCCACTTAAAGTGAACTAAATAAGGATTTTAAATCAGTAATTAATAAATTGATTAACTAATTGATATAATAATTTAATAATAATAATAATAATAATAATAATAATAATAATAATAATAATAATAATTATAATAATAATAATAATAATAATAATAATAATAATAATAATAATAATAATTTAAATAAATAAATAATAAATTAATTAACTAATTGATATGAACTTTAAGGATTTGGGCTTTTAGGGAATGGGTTAGTAAAGTATCAAAGTGAATTTCATCAGTTTATTGCCAAATTCAGTTGGGAATTATAGTCTAAAGGACGTACGCCGAAGGTGCTTTAAACTTTTGTTATATTCTTAAGTCTTAATTGCATATATGTATTTAAATTTGTATTTTATTTTTAATTGTAAATTGTATAAACAATAGATTTCTTTATGTTTCCTTTTTTATTAGTGTTTAATGCTAGAACAGATGTTTTCCTGCTCATCGTTATATCGTGATTTTGCGTCGTAATACGAGTATAATCGGCGATAAATATTTATGGAAACTGCATTCCAGTTAAGTGTGTGTGTGTATGTGTGTGTGTGTGTGTGTGTGCGAGGGTAGTGTGAGTGGAACCGGAACCGTAACCGTAAACGTAACCCTGGGGAAACTGCAACCCAAAATGCTTTTCCTCTCCTCCTCCAATCGCGTGTCGGATCGCTGGGCATTTCTCACTTCTTGACATCGTTTTGATGGTAACCCAAAACCGAAGCTCGCCATCGCGATAAGGTCTGGAAGCTGAAGGAAGAGAAAGGCAGGAGAGAGAGAGAGAGGGATAGAGAGAGAGAGATCGTCCTTTGATAGCGATTAACGAGCCCGATAACGTGCAACGTACCGCCGCCGCCTCCCTTTGTGGGCCCAAAAAAACAATTGCGTTGCCACTCGAGTTTTTGCCACTTTTCGGCTTTGTTTTGCTTTTCTCTTTCCTCCCTATACTGCCACACAGCTGTTCTAATAAATAATAATAATAATAGCAACAATAGTTTGGAAACAATGGCAGTTTTCGTTATGATCCCCGAGAGGGATAAGCCTAGGGATATGGGCCTTTTTTTTAAGGAGCCACGAGCTGTATAAATGCTTGGAATATGTTTAAAAAAATAAGAATTTATTTATTAAACACCCTAACTATTTTATAGTTAATTTATCAAACAGCTAAGTATATTTTTTTCGAAGGGTTTGCCCCATTTTTTCACCTGCTGAAGCCGCAGCAGCTCAACAGGAGCCATAAAATGCTGAGAGGACAACAAACGATGTGGCAAGTTAATTTCCAACGGTCATAAGCCAATAGATTAATGGCAGGCAGACAGATATATGTATATATATATATGTACCTATATGGTGGCGTGTAGAGCCTGAAATATGGGCGTGGCCATGTTTCCATTTAATGAGCGCGACAAACCTTCGACATTTGTGGGTTCTCCCCTCCCTTTGGCCGGGCGATGATTTATGCGGCTGTTCATTAGGTTCATTAAAAGTGAAAGGATGTCCGATCGGCCGCCGGCCGGCAGGTGGTTATGGCCCATCTCCGATCACCGATCTCCCGAGATCTCCAGAGATCTCTACCGACTTGTTCTGGGCGTTTATTTGTTTGTTTGTTTGTTTATTCGCCTTCGAAATGAGCCGTAACTAATAAATGTTTACGACTCTCGCAGAGTCGGGCAGAGTAGAGTGTGTGTGTAAGTGTAACCGAACAGCCCAAATGAGCACAATAAAAATCATTCCGGCCAGCATTAAAATGACACATTGTTAGGGCCAGGCCCTTGGCATTTTATAAGCTGCCCCAACACTGAACAAAATTAACATAAACTTGGCCAGACTTTGCTCCCCTATACCTTCAGGAGGCATCTTTAATATTTCATAAAAAATAAAATAAAACAACATTAGTGTAATTTCTCACCGTGCAACCTTCTCGATTAAGATCGGGTCAGCAACTCTTGGCCGGGCGCCACTCAATGGGTTAACGGCAGGTCAGCGGCGACGGCGACGCCGGCGGACAACCCGCGGCGTTCAAGCCAAAGCAAACACACACACAGCCCACAGAGAGAGAGACAGGCCACAAAGAATAAAACAGGTAATACAAAAAAAAACAGCAGCCGTAATGAGCTGACAAAGGCCAGAAAAGTGAAAAAGGTGGAAATTGGTTGGGCAACGCATCGATAACACGCGTATACTCATTGTTTGCGGACAATTGATGCGGTCACAACAGTCGCTGAATGGAATACTACACTGGGAGAAACCCCTTGAGACTCTGGGGAAGTTTTCCATATTTTTCTAGCTTAAGTGTGAGATTGAAGGGTTATCGATTGTAAGCGATATGTGGTATTAAAAGTAGCGATTATACACAACCATCGTCGCTGAATGAAATAATACAGGTGAGACAGTAGGAGAAACCACTAAGTATTCTAATGATTCTTAAAATAAATCCCAAGTCTAGTTGAAGATCGATAAGTTGATCAAGCTGTTATCGATTGTATGCGATACATAGTGTTAATAGCAGCTATTATGTAGTTAAACACATTAATAAGGATACAACTTTTCGTTAAAGGTAATATAAAGGTAAGACACTGTGGTAGATCGATAAGTTAATCAAGCGGTTATCGATTGTAAGCAATATATGGTGTTAAAAGCAATAATTGTACCCAACACTCTCTGAGTGGAATAATGCAGATGATATACTTGGAGTAAGTACTAAGGGGTGTAAGGATTTTTAATAAAAGTTCTACGTCTTGTGGTAGATCGATAAATTAATCAAGTGGCTATCGATTGTAAGCGATATGTGGTGTTAAGGCAGCGACTCTACTATTTAAGAAATTGTTGCACAGCAGTCACTGAGTGGAATAATATAGGTTATAACCTTGGATAAGCCACTTAAGAACCTTAGAGTATTTCAAAATATTTATGTAACTCTAATGGTTATCGATTGTAAGCGATACGTTCAATTAAAAGCAGCGATTAGGCACTTTTAAGTAACTTTAATAAGCTTTTTAACTAAAATTAAACTACGTTGATCATTCAGTTAAATAAATTAACTATTGACTCTAGGGTTTTTTCACTCTTCAGTTATCGATAAGAGGTGGCCAAAACAAGGCTTTAACCACATATTATCGATATTTTTCGATAAGATAAGATAATTTAATATATAATATAAATAAATAAAAATGGTAACTATATTAAAAGCATAATAGTTTTCAAATAACTATAGACCGTTTCCCCAGTTCCCAGTTCAATGCTTCACTTGTTCTCTCCCTAGACCGCATCCAAGGAGACATTGATCAAGTCGAGGGAAGAGTGCGTTGACAACATGCAAGAAGAGGGTCCAAATAAATGGTTAAAAGGGACTTGGGACAGTCGTAGCCAGGGAACCCACGGCCACAGATCGAGCTGGGGTTCGATTTGGAAGACGGATGACACTCTTATCGAATGTCCAAAGCGATAAGGAGGACATAAGCCAGGTGGATGAGGGCGGGGATCTCGCCATGGTGCAGCAGTTGGTCATGATGTAAAACTGCGGCCTGTCAGCGACGACCTCGGCCCATGTTTATAAATCATATGTTCATTGAGTTTCCCGGACTTCTGGTGACATTTTCCCCATGCAGCCCGCTCGTTTTTCGTATTCAATTTTTCTTATCGCAGCGGATCAAGCGATCAATCCAGGTAGAAAACAAAGGAAAAAAAAGAGGGAACAGGTACAGGCGGGCAGCGGGCCTCTGGGAGTGCGTCAGGTGCATTGATGACATTTTAATTATTGCGGCATCGTCGGCGTTTAACCGAGCAAACAAGCTCCATGCTCCATGCTCCATGCTCCGGAGGAGGACGTGGAGTACGAGATGGATTTGGACTTGGAAAAAATAGCTGCGAGGCGTGAAATCTCCGCGAGTGTGTGCGGTGGGTCCCGGCACAGTGGGTAGAGTAGAGTGTGTCCAGCACAGTGGTACCTCTTAGCCTTATCCCCCGACTGGCAGGTGAATAAACTGCACTGCAAGTGTCCGCCCCTCCATAAGGGAACACTTTGGCGCGGACTGTAATTATGCAGGGATCGCTATTTGTTTTGTGCTCGCTGCCAGGATGGGCACAGTAAACAGTGGCTAAAGTGTCCTTTAAAGAAAGGATTTTATTTGAAATTTATATCTCCCCAACTTGCCTATAGAATTTGTGTTATTTATAAGGAGTATATTACCTTTAATATATTTTATTTTAAAAGGTTTCTTTACAGCCAGCATATAATTATGGTTTAGTATTTTAAAGAGCTTAAAACACTCTATAAATTAATAGTATTAGTATTTGAATTAATTCGAACTTAATCTGGCTAATTCGATTAGGCTGGAACCACTGTGATTCCCCCCCAAGATCGCGCTGAGATCGCGGCGATCGCACGCACGCACATTTCACTTTATTTATGAGGCGTGCGCGGTGGGCGTGGCCCGCTTGTTGATCGGCGCTACATTCCAGGCTCCCCCCCCTGCCCCCTCTTTCTCTGGCGAGCGGAGAACGGAGAGCGTTTTCAATCAACGTTCGTTCCCGGGGCTGCCAGGCGAAGACAAGCTCGGACCACCCTTTTAATGAAGCCCTAATTACAGTCTTTATAACAAAAGGTGATTACCAAAGCAAACCAACCACACCACCAGGGCTAGCCGAGAAGAGTTGGTAACAAAGGGGGGGTTGGGGGGGGCTGGGGGTTTGGGCCACATCAGCAGCTCTTTAGCAAGAGCATCGGGATCGGAATCGGGATCGGGATCGGGTCTTCCGCCTTCGGGGCTCTCGACTCAGCAGTCTCCAGTCTCGTGTCTCGACTCTGGAGTCTGACTTTGACTTGGGTAGCGACTCCAGACCCTATAGCCAAGGCACTACCCAAAAAAAGGCAAGAATTTATTAGCTATTTAATTTGGGACAAAAGGTTTTTATACAAAATAAATATCTATCTTTTTTAAAGATAAATATTTTCTTACCTTTAAGTGTATACTGTTTCTTATTGAATTTCTAATAATTTAACCTAATTTTTCTTAGTGTAACCCCTTCTCTTAACTGCTGGCCCATCATCGTCGCATTATTTATAACTTTTCATGTTTAAATTTGTAATTTTGGCGCACTGCAACAGCTTCCCCACCCCCCTCCGTGGCCAAGAGAGAATCTCGTGACTTGGAGACGCTCTACATCTGGGCCTCTTTCTTCTACGGCCTCTTCGCGCCCTGCCTGAGCCTTGTAAATATTGATTTTAATCGAAATTGCCCTAAATTGCTTGTTTTTCATGTGCTCGGGTATGCAATTTAAGACACTTTTGCTGTGAACACAACTGCGTGTGGCTGGAAAGGAGAAAAAAAAGGAGGGGAGAAAGGACAAGGACAGGTTATTTAAAATAGGTGATATTTTATACCAAGAGAGAGACTTAAAATCTTTGCACTAGAAACCAAAGAGAAGAGGCATCCCTCATTATGTTTAGTGGCTCCTTAAGGTTAGCATATTCCTGTATTTAATTCCCTATTTAAAACACTAACTTAGGGCTTCGCCATTTGCAAGTAAAACATCAATAGTCCTCCCTCCTTTCGTTATGGAACCTCACTTGAAAGGCCACCGCCTTTCCGCCGACAGAGAGCCACTTATCATGTCCAAATTAAGTTCAATCCCAAATAAACAAGACCAGCCAGCGACGGCCACTACAATGAGGGGATAAAAGTGATATTGTTTCTCCCTTTTTTTTTGTTGATTTTTGTAGTATTTTTTTGCGCAAAAGAGACCCAGAACAAGGGCGTAGTTATGAGAGGTTTTGCATATTTTAGGGACTGAAGTGAACTCAAAACTTACAGGGATAAGTTGCCAAGAAGATGTACCAAAGTATCTTGATAATATATAATAAATATAATGAATATAATAAATATAGTAAGTGTAATAAGTATGATAAATATAATAAATATAATAAATATAATAAATATAATAATAAGTATGATAAATATAATAAATATAATAAATATAAGAAATATAAGAAATATAAGAAATATAATAAATATAATAAATATAATAAATATTATAAATATAGTAAATATAATAAATATAATAAATATCCGAGTGTCCCTTGTATAAATAGGCGCTAAAGTGCGGAGTTCGATCCGTAAGCGGAACTTCGCTGATGAGACCATTGGTTATGTGTCGAAACAGCTGTTCCAAACAATATAGTGGTGTCTATAAATAATTAGGCCGATCTTATGACCTCAAGTTCACTAAACGCATTAACATAATAAATATAATAAATGTAGTAAATATAATAAATATAATGAATGTAATAAATATAATAAATATAATAAATATAATAAATATAATAAATGTAGTAAATATCATAAATATGATAAATATAAAAGATAAGAAGCAAATTAAAATATATTTAAAACAAACACAAATAAATAAGAAACATGGTTTTTATATATTTATGTATTTAAATTTTGTATATTACTTTCATAAAGTACTATGTTCTTGACAATTCAATTATTTCAAGTATGTCTTATTTTGCATTGATTTTCTTCATAATTTCTTTAGTCATTTTCCTAATAATTATCTTAAACACATAATTACATAGAGGGGGTTAAAGTAATTACCAAATGAGGCTTAAAAGAAGGAGCTACTACGCCCATGATCGCCCTGAAAGACAGTGCCTTTTGTGGCCGCCATGGAAGTAAGAGTGAGAGTGGGAGTGGAGGAAAAGGAAAAAACTCTATTTGCAAGTTGCCAGTGGCCAGCGACGAGAGTGGGAGTGGGAGTGGCTGGAGGGAGATGGCAGACGGACGGGGAAGACGGGGGGCGGTGGGCCAGCCGCTCGCCTTTGCGTTGGCCTTTGTTTCGAATTAATCGAAGTGATATTTTGCTTGTCCCGAAATAATTTATCCCGACCGAAGTCACGCTGCTCCCACTCACTCTGCGGCGCTCTCGCAGCTTGTCTGGCTCTCACGATGCACTGGCAAAAAAAAAGAAAGGAGCCAGGTTTAAGATATAGAAATCTATATATCAAATATATTTGCTATATAGATTCCTAGCATTATTACAAAGATTAATTAATGAAATTAGAAACTAAGTACAATTTTAAGAGCTTATAAATAATATTTCCAGTGCAACTGCCTAAAGCTTGAACTGGAATCAGAGTTGGAGTCCGACTTGGAGCTGGAGTTGAAGTCGAAGCTGAAGCTCTGGGGGCCTTTATTGGTTTTGCGTGGCTGTTGTTTTTATTATTTTCTGTTTTTTTGGTTCCCCCGATTGGGGCAAGCGTCGAAAGCCGGCGCTGCGAAATATAAATATTCGCCATACGGTGCCCCTTGATGCATTCTGACGTGAGTTGTGGCCTAAGCGCGCGTTATTAACCGCAATTTATGCGATTTTGAAGAGAGGTTACCTCTGCGAATCGGCGCCAGCGGTGCTTCAATTCAATTCGATTCAATTCGGTACGATATCCCCCGGTTCCTCTGGGTTCCCAAATTGATTTCGAGCATCCATTATGCCAGCCAGTGGAGGGGGAGGAGCGGGAGCCTTCATCAAATGGTTTCTGTATATACTTGCTAGCTAGTTTAGCTTTGAGTTGAAATATTTTCCTTATAAGATTTCAATCAAATGAAGACAAGTGGCTTTCAGCACTGTGCCCCAGCGATAATTGCGGCGTGTCAAGGGGGAAAATTATTCACTTAATGCAATACGAGTTTCCTCCCATTCACAATGGAAACATCCCGATTGATTTGGATGGACAGACACGGCTAAGTGTGGATTTCCTTTGGGAAAATGCTGTTGCTGTTGTTTCACTTCATTTATTTCCATTACGATTTGCGATCTCTCATTAGCATGTTGTTGTGGCTCCTTTGACTTCCAGCAGGCACAGGCACTGGTGCACCCTTCCCTGGCCCCCTTTTCGGACGCCGCCTGGCAAGTGCAGCTGCCGATCGAGTTCGTTGCCTAAGTCTTTCGTTGCGTGTCCGCAAAACAGAGAGATAGAGAGAGGGAGAGGGGGCAGGTTTATGCGCAATTAACAAGATTCGCATAAAATTACAAAACTGACATAATTCAAGATAGCAGCGTGATCAGCTCTCACAGAATTATCACAATGGCCCCTTGACGAAGGAGCAAAAGGAGTTTTTTTTTTTTTTGTTCTTTGTCGCGGACAAGCGGACAGGCGGACACGCGGACAGGCGAGAGGCAGACTAAATGGCCTGCTAATGGCCTAAAGTGTACTTGCCGATAATATTAAGCACATGTGCATCACTTAGGCGACCCGTTAAATTTATAAGGTTCTCCAACTGCCATTTGTCCGCTGTCCGCTGTCCGCCAAACCAGAGACTCACTCGCTCACTGGCTGGGCATAAAAATGGGGAAATTATGAGCCCTGGTAGATGAAATCAATTTACATGCATTCAATTACAAATTGTGAACCATCAAGAGACAAGCGAGCTGGGATGCCAGTCGGTTGTGGGACCAGAGGGAGCAGCAGGCCCATCAGCTTGGCGAGTTTATGGCGGGATTTGGAACTGCCTTGTAACTGCCTCGTTTTAACGATCTCCTGCTGGAGGAGATCGCCGCCTTCTCGTCGTGCTCGTGGGTTTGTTGCGACAACTTTTGTGGCGCAGTTAAACGTTTGCATGATTTTGATTTTAATGATGCCACAGATACTCGGATACTTGGATACTCTGGCTATCAGATACCCGAGATCCGTGTGGAGACCTGGAAGCGGGGGGGACATCCTAATTAGCGACTGGCTGTGATGGCCATCAAAATAAACACTTGTACAATACGAGCCAACTGGGATTGCGACGTGTTTGCGCCATAAATTTGTCCACTTTACAATGGGAAATATAATGACACGACGAGAAGATCGCGCTGCGCGGAGATCGCAGTGATCGATCGGTGGCTGTCCGTCCCAGAGGATCCCAGAGGACGATCGGCCAGCGGCCTCCTGCATTTTGCGATAATGCAAAGTGCTCTTGGTAGCCCCCATTTCTGGGCCATAATAGCAATTTCATGTTCCTTGGGCGCCACAGCTTCAGCTTCTCTCTTATCTCCCTGACTCCTCCCACTCCTGCTCCTCCTGCGATCCTACTACTCCTTCTCGGTCTCGTTTAGAGGCGACTAATGGCCTAATGGCTCATCAGAGCATGTTGCGCGATCTGCAGGAATTGCATTAAATACAGAACAAAAACGAGGCGACTGCCACTCGAAATTCGTTGCCATAATTTAAATGAAGGCGAGCGATAAGACAGCCCGCGATGCGATGCGATCCGATGCCCACTATAAAGTGAATCCCAACCAGTTCGAGGGACTCCAACGCCGACTCCGACTCCGGCTCCGACTCCGACTCCTGCCCCGCTCCAGCTGCATTTCTCCATCGACGGCGACGGCGCTGCATGTGTTTTTGGTTATAATTTAAATGAGAACGATCGCTAAATGATCTCATTCCCGTCTCGGTTTTTTCGAAACCGAAGATGCTCTGTGGGAAGATCTGCGTCCGCTCCTCGCCGAGCCTCGGTGATCCTCGGTGCTCCATGCTGTGCCACAGAGCAGGCGAAGTGGTCAAATAGGGGATCGCTGGAAGGTTAGGCTTATTTTTTTTGATCTAGTCTGAATTTTATATATTAGTTATATTGATTAAAAATGGTAATTATAAAAAGAGTTAACTGCTATGGATATTAAAAGATATATTTGTAGTATTCGAACATACATAAGTAAATACATAAGTAAATGATAAATACATTTCTTAAAATAAATACAAAATGCTGTTATCGATGAGACATACGCGATTGTAGTCGGAATTTATCGATGTACGTTACAAATATATTATGCGTATCGATGAAAATATATAACTAAATTGATAAAGGAACCATATATTTTATCAATGAAAATATATAAATTTATTACCACTGATTACCACTGTAAACAATCGATATAAATCTAACATATAACTATATATATGTTATATACATATAACTATAATACTTATCGATAAAAATGTATAATATAATTTGTTCGATTCAAATTGAAAACAATCGATATACATCCAAACAAAAAGTGCTATATTTATTATCGATGAAAATATATAATTAAATTACTACGCTTCCCATTAAAAACAATCGATATATGTATATCCCAAATAGACGCATATATTTATTATCGATGAAAATATATATTTAATTTGCTCGATTATTACCGGAAATAATCGATATACGTTTCAAATATACGCATATAGTTCTAATCGATGGAAATTAGCTCGATTACAACCGAAAAGAATCGATATAAGAACAATAAATCTTATTAATGAAAATATACAAATTAATTTGCACGATTACCATTGAAAACAATCGATAAGCATATAAAATAGTAACTATATTTCTTATCAATAAGAACATATTATTTAATTACTCCGCTTCCCATTGAAAACAATCGATATATATCCCAAATAGACGCATATATTTCTTATCGATGAAAATATATAATTTAATTGGCTCGATTATTGCCGGAAATAATCGATATACATTATAGTGGTGTGCCAGTGGTGTGTTTTGCACTTCCTCGGCGACTGCAGATTGTGGCCCTGGCAATTACCATGGCTACTACCCAATTATCGGACAGTGAGCGAGAGGGACATCCAGAGAGATCCATTTGGGGGTACGGTATCCCCCCCTCCCAGTCCGGCGAACGTGTCAGTGGCCGTGGCAGAAGCAGAAGGAGAAGATTACAGCCCGTTGACATAGGGCCCGGCTAAGAGAGTTGGGATTAATCAATTGCCCTGCAATTATTGGGGCCTGCCTGTCAGTTGTTCGCGGAGGAGGAGGAGCTCCAGGGAGCTCCGGGGAGCAGCGAGGAGCATGCAGCGAGGCCGTACAAAGCCTAATGGCCGTAATGAATGGATTAAGCCAGCGTTTACGCAAACGCGTTGATATTTCCTCTGACCAAACAAAATATAAATCGAGCCAACTACACGGGGACCTGTCCGACCAGGCGGACTCCTCGGGCGGCGGGGCGGCGGCGTTGCAATTTGCATGCTCTTATGTTACCTGGACCCAGGCCCTCTCTCCGCCTCCGTCTCCATCTGCATCTCTGCATTGCCGTCTCCGTCTCCGTCTCGGCATCTACTTAATTTCAAGTTGTCCGCGGAAAAACTTAAGCATATTTAACCGCATGTCGCTGATTTTAATGGGGGGGAGAGAGCAGAGCAGAGCAGAGCGGAGCACAGAGCTCCTAAGATTTTGGAGAAGGGGCACCCAGCTCCAGCTCCAGCTCCAGCTCCGACTCCGACTCCTCTCCCTCTCCCACCTCCATCTCCCTTTCCAGCTTGTTCTCCAGTCTCATTTCGTGGCGACGCTCACGCATATTCCGCATATGCAGACGACGCACGACGGGATGCAGGCGCCACTTGGCCAGTTGGTGAGATCGAAGGTGGCCCGAGGTGGGGGCAGTGAGAGAGAGAGAGAGTCTCAGGTAAATGTTAACAGCGGCGGAATGCCATTGCCCTCGCCATTGCAGCCAGCTGACCTTTGCACATGCCACCAGTGGCACCAGAGGCAAAGACCAGGGCAAAGGGAGTCAGAGGCGGAATCGGCGGAATCAGGAGCATATACTGTAAGCGCCAGGCCCGGAGCGGCTGTCTTCATCAGAACAAAACAATCCCCTGTCAACGGGGCCATCATATCGAATGACAAACTCCAGTGCACAATGGCTCAGGGCTCAGGAACAGTGCCGACCATTTGTCTCTCTATTCCCTCTTTTAATATATATATTAAAGATCTTAGGAGTTATGTTCCTTAAAAATCTAGTCTAGTTAAAGTTAAGTTAAAGTTGTGTTCTAAAAAAAAATACAAAAATTCCTTAGCAAATACATTTTATATAAATTTTTTTGGCTGCACTGAAAAGTGCCGACACAAAAGGTAAGAAGACTGATTGAAAAGGAATCAAAAGGGTTTTATTTTTGTTCAGGGATTATCAGAGCTCGGCCAGTTCAATCGGAAAATGATCGATGAGCAAAGATCATGGCAAGGTGCATCTTTGTTTTGGCCTAATTAAGCCGAGTCCCGAGTCCCGAGTCCTTTCCTCACTCTCTCTCTCTTAGCTCCTTCCATCTTCCGGCGATTTATTATGGAGCCAGCAAGCCACCAGTCATGGGGGGAAATGTCACCGAGCGGGTCTCCATTGAGGTAACCCGATGATACCAGGGCCAGGCCAGGTAATCCAAGCTTCTCTTACTCAAAAACATGATCGTGTGTGGTGGTTTCTAGGAATACATTCATTTTCTATATTTTGGTTTCATTTTTTATGTGTTTTTCTATGTCAAAGCAAAGTTACACAGTAAGATATTGTATTAATGATTGTATTGACATAAATATGGTTAGAACTCCATGAAATGCTTAGGTTTATTTGGAAAATGTTATTTATTCTATAAAATAAATAAAATATTCTATAATATTTATTCTTTAAAACCCAAATGAATAGCTCAAAAAATGGTAATTTCTTGTTAAATGTTGTAGAACTCGCTGGCCAAGGAAGCTGACAACTTGGCCATATCGTGTCCTTTCATCTCCGGATAAATGAACTTGTCCCCGTCAAAGTGTCGGCCGTGCGAAAGCGCCACAAAAGTGGATAAAGTCAGGGGTGACCATGTGGGAATGGGTAGCGGGAAAGGACGACAACAGGAGAGGGGGTCAGAGTGTCGTGTAGCAGCAGCAGCAGAAGCAGCAGCTGCTGGACATGGTTCCTGGCGGAGGGAATGCCATCGCAAGTAAAGGGATGTGGATGTATGTAGCTGCCAGCGATTGCAATCTCTGTGCTGCAGTTGTCGCTTCTGTGTGTTGCTCCTGCTGCTGCTGCTGCTGCTGCTCCTTGTCCACTGCCTCCTGTTCTGGCTTAATTTTCCGCCATTTGGTCATTTTGGAGCCGAACCGCAGAACCACAAAGCGTATGTGAGGGCACTGGGAATAAAGGAGAGCATTTTGAAAAGAAAATAATAAGGAAATTAACAGAAAATTATATTAAATAAGAAATAATGACAATTAATGTTAAATATATTAAGGGATTACACAGAAATTACATGGGTTTGTAGAGGAAAAGTGCTGAAAGTAAAGTTAAAGTAAGCAACAGGCTAGTATTTCTCTCTGTGCAGAAGCAGGAAGGGATTGAAGGTGGAGATCTCGTGCATCTGATAAACAAGAAACCTCCAGATGAGGGCCAAAGCCGAGATGAAGTCGTTTTTTGGTGGAATCGAACCGCAAACCCAGCGACAACGACGACACACTGGCAACATACACAATTTAATTAAAGACGCGACTACCGGGCAATCGGAACGGAACGGAACGAAGTGGATTGGAATCGGAAAAGTATCGCCGATCGATAGCTGACACGCATAAATCCTGCCCATCGATCGGCGATAGGGATATATATACATACATATATACATTTGTAGCAGCTACCAGCTACCCATCCATGCACGCTGACCTTGGGCCACTAATGAAGACCTCTCTCGGGGAACACTCTTTGGCTCCTTTGGTCTTCGGTCGCCTCTCCTGTTGCATAATTCATTTCCAATTTATATGCCATAAAAGCGATAATGGCCGCAATTAAGTTCGTGTTCCTTTGATAATTTTCCACATTTACGCGGCCATTAAAATGATTCCAGCCGCATTTTTTCAGCCCCTCAATGCGGTTTGCCTATCAGCAGCTCCTCTCATTTCCATTTCCATATCCATTCCCCTCCTGGCCAGGCTCCATTTCGGGCTTATCGGTGGAGGAGAGAGTGGAGGAGAGTGGAGAGTGGAGAGCGGAGAATCCAGAACTAAGAGTCGAATATATAGGCCTAGAGTCCGAGTCGGAGGTGTTAATTAGCATTATCTTAATGCACGTTCCGGCACACAGTTCAAATTGAATTATACATAATAATTTGTCCGCCGCTCTTTAAAGTGCAACTTAATGTTGGAGTGGACAGGCCCAGTGCCAAGTGAGTGGTGACCCCGGCGGACTTTTGTGCCCCACCCTGGGCCACAACAATATGGTGGATGGCCTGGATGTGGACCCGAGTGGAGTCCAACAAGCTCGTGTTAAACGCTCATTAATCACATTAGATATGCATTAATTCGGTAAGGAATCCCGAGATGTGGCGTGTGGAAAAGCAGGGGAGGCGGCGATACCAGCCAAGATGGTGGTGGTGGTGGTGGTGGTGGTGGGAGTCGGATGAATAGAGACTTCTTTGGCGGGAAAGAAGGTATCATTTCTTATAGGATACTTTCCCGGGAAATTAATTACTCCGAGTTCGGTTGAAAATAACTTAGTTCCGATGGGTTTTCCAGCCTTACAGCCTTGGGTTTGTTTCATTTTTCATTTAATTTTTCATAAAGATAGTACTATTCTTACTTTAAGTGTCGTTCTTTGGTAACATTTTGGATAATCAAAGATTTATAGCGTTGTAATAATTGTTTTCTATTATTATTATAACCGTTAAGGCAGTGTCTTAGCTTATTGTTAATTTAAAAGTAATTCTAACTACTTTATAGCCTCTTTTTTTGTTGCTGATTGAAGTTACCCTTTTTAATTGGATGTTCAAAACGACAACGACATTTCAATAATATTTAAATATATAATAATTACTACTTGGCTCTCCGCTAGAGTCTAAGAACTTCCAATATTGTGATAAACCTTCAATAATTTGTGCTGTCTTTTTCCTATTTTATATTGTTAATTTCAACATTGAGTCACCACCATAAATTGTTTGTTTTGCTTAAAATACTCTAAATACTCTCAACTAAATTAATTTCTGTATAGTTTTCTCACAAGTCTTTATTTAATTAGAGTTTTCCTCGAACCCTTATTAATACATTACCTCCTCTTTTAGTCTGCAGATTGGGGTCACCATTTTTTTTTTTTTTTTTTTGCTGATTTCTTGCTTGGAAAAAGTCACCAAATCAATAGTTTTAATCTGCAAAGCTGAGTTCCAAAGTTTCCACCCTTCTCTCTCGAGTCAAGGGAGCCCCCTTACCAGGGCCCTGAAATCCCAAAAATCCCCCCCAATAACTCAGTTAGTCAGCCAACCGTGTCCACCCACAACCCAGAGGGGGACGAGAACAACACCCCCGAAGAGCCAAAACAAACAACACAAAAGCGCAGCTGTATGGGTGCTTATCTGTGTGTGAGAGGCAATGCCAGGGCGCATGTGTGTGTGCGTGCCAAGAGAGCCAAGGAAGAGGGCGGAGCCAATGAGAGACGCGGGGTGGTTTAATGCCGGACTATAAGCTACAAACAAAAACTACAGCCGCCAAGATCAACAGCAAACAAGTCGAGAAGTGTTTTATGCACTTTTGTTTGCCTCTACACTCAGAAAAATAGGAATTAAAAAAAGGTTAGGTATTAAAAACTATATTAAAAGTAAATAGAACCCTAAATGTAGCATTTAATATTATATCAACGATGTCCAGAAACATAATCTTTTTTTAGGCACTTGTTTTTCAGGGTCCATTGGCTTTATGTTTGAAATTACATACCATTTCGTCTATTAAATAAATTAATACCTTTAACAGTCAGTCAGCTGAATAAAATAATAATATTGTATTGTAATAATAACATTCATATATAAAATGTTTCTCCCGAATTACAGCTCCACCGCTTTCTCTTTGTGTATTTCGCGGAGAGAGAGCTACACACAGGCGAAGGCGAGAGCGCGAGCGAGCAGCTCCAGCCATGATGCTTGGGGGCGAGAGAGAGCGAGCGCACACGAGATGGCAGAGCGCGTGGCGAGGGCTGTCTCGCTTGCACCCCCCAAATGGAGCCGGCAGTGGCAGCGAAGCCGGCCGCGGCAGAGGCGGCGGTGCGGCAGAGACACTTTTCTTGCGGTGCGAACGCCATGCGGAATCAGTCAATGTTCAGTTGACGGCGCGAAAAGACGCCGCAAAAGGGGAAGGAAAATAGAAGCGGAGAACAGAGAGAAAACCCAATAAACTGTAACGTGCGAAACGGAATCGAAGAAGAAGCCGCTTACGGTGTAAATCGCAGAATTAAGAAGTTTTTGTGCTCGAAGCCAAGTGCCGTGAGAGTCTTTCCCCCTTCGCTCCCGTTCTTTTTTGTTGTGTGTGTGTGGTGTGGTGACCGGTGACCCCCATGTGTGCCCCTAGGTAATGAGTGTGATCAGCAGTTACCCAGAGCAGCAACAGCAGTTGCCCGCCGCCAGCAGACACTAGCCGTAGAGCCGCAGAGCCGCAGAGCCGCAGAGGAGTTGCCGCCGCCGCCGCCGCCGGGCTCGGGACATTCAGGAGAACAATGCTGGTGCCGTCGGACATGATCGCGGCACAGTCCAAGATGGTCTACCAGATGAACAAGTACTGCGCGGACCGCGTCCAGGTGCGCAAGGCGCAGATCCACAAGCAGATCCAGGAGGTCTGCCGCATCGTCCAGGACGTGCTCAAGGAGGTGGAGGTGCAGGAGCCGCGCTTCATCTCCTCGCTGAACGACTACAACGGCCGCTTCGAGGGCCTGGAGGTCATCTCGCCCACGGAGTTCGAGATCATCATCTACCTCAACCAGATGGGCGTTCTCAACTTCGTGGACGACGGCACGCTGCCGGGTTGTGCCGTGCTCAAGCTCAGCGATGGCCGCAAGCGCTCCATGTCCCTGTGGGTGGAGTTCATCACGGCCAGCGGCTACTTGTCGGCTCGGAAGATCCGGTCCCGCTTCCAGACGCTGGTGGCGCAGGCGTGCGACAAGTGCGCCTACCGCGACATTGTCAAGATGATCGCCGACACCACGGAGGTGAAGCTGCGCATCCGGGAGCGCATCATTGTCCAGATCACGCCCGCCTTCAAGTGTGCCGGCCTCTGGCCGCGTTCCGCCTCCCACTGGCCCCTGCCGGGCATACCCTGGCCGCATCCCAACATTGTGGCGGAGGTCAAGACGGAGGGCTTTGACATGCTGTCCAAGGAGTGCATCGCCCTGCAGGGCAAGAACTCCGCCATGGAAGGCGATGCCTGGGTGCTCAGCTTCACCGATGCCGAGAACCGGCTGCTGCAAGGTGAGTTTGCCGTCGGTATTTGTTGGTCACTGAAAGGGGAAAAAAGTCAGTGGAGTATATAGGTTCTATCGATCAGGTTTGGAGTATGGGATATAATATAACTTGGTTAATATGGAGTGCACAATCTGCAAGACTTAACTTCAAAGCTTAATTATAATATAAAAGGCAGTTTATTTATATATTCCAAATTAATTTCAATGAAACGAAGTATTTCCCAGGAGTTAGGATAGGAAAACGACGAGTCCGCCGGTATCCGGTAAAGCTCCTCTACCATATCAATGTCCGGCTGGGACCGAGCTTCACTTGATATATATATATATATATATATATATATATATATATATAATATATGATGTTATAATAACTTCAGGCTTCATCTTCAAGTAAACATAAGTCTACTTCTGAGAGAGTTCTAACCTAGCTTAAAATATATATTTTCTTTAAAATACTTTGAGATGGAGAAGAGTTTTCCTAAAAGAGCTGAAGCCCTAAGAAAACTCAACTTAAAAGATCCACATATTCTTTGTTATATTTTTAAGCTATTTATTTGCTTATTTATTTATCTAAAGCTAACAAATAGTTCTAAACTTGGAGCTAACTTAGGGCTAATAGCCATTGCAGCTAAGGCCTTCGGTTTGGATATTTCATACTATATATGCCAAATGGTATCCATTAAATTTCAAATTCCTATCTCTTTGGATTCATTTTTTAATATATCTATATATAACTCTTAGCTACACACATAGTTTTCTTGCAGTGCAGTGCAGTGAGTAGCTCCCGTATTTTGGACATGTCTGCCTAGTATATTCCCAGTGTGTCCCCCAATCAGTAATCAGTGACACACTTAAACTGAATTGATTTATTCCCATCAAATCAGCGACTTGGTCTTGATACGCCCGTAATTGGTTGTAAATTAACCGCCAGTCGGGGGACGCCGTATAAATTTCGGAGATCGTTAAGCTAGATCTCAATGTGAGCAGGGTGGAAATACCATTTTGGGGCATATATAATATATACTTCAAGGAGCTGGAGGTTAGGAAATATCAACACATTAACCGCCTGTCCAGAGGAGCAATTAGGCGAAGGAGACAAGATCCTTAAATATCTTGGGAGAACCATTAAGGAACTGTGTTTTGGCTCCTGTATAATATGATATAATAGATGGTTTTATGTGGTTTCAAGGAGTATGTTATTGGATACTTAAAGATACGTTAGTTTTGATTATTATATTAAAAGGAGTTTCCCAAAAAGAGAGAGAAGTTTGTAAGAAAAGTTGTTAAAATAGGAGTAATCGATTTTATTTGATATAATTTACCAGAAATATCTTTCATCTTATCCCTCATTGAGGTTGAAAATCTAGAACCATTGAGAAAGCTATCTCCTTCACTGGCTAGAGCTCTCCTCTAAGCCATGCCCCAGGAAATTTGCATAGTTTTGGGGGAAAACTGCAACGCAAATTCAATTAGTCAGCCCGATAAGAGGCATCGTGGTTGGCGATCGATGATTACTGATCACTCTGATCAGAGACGGAGACCCACTCGCTGCTGAGTCGACGACTGCCCAACGAGACATCCGATTATCGGGGCCCGATATGATGTGAGATATGGGCCAGCGACGCCCGGCTGGCTACGATCATAAATCTGGCGTTCGATCACAGGTGGGGGGTTACTACGACGGCTACGACGGGGAGGTGGCTCCCAACCAAGACTCTCCGGGTTGGTTGGGTCTCGAGGTGCTCCGTCCTCCGTTCTCCGTTCTCGGTACTCCGAGTTCCAGTTCTCAGTTTTTTTTTGAGTTTTTTGGTCGCAGCGCGACAACGCACACAAATCTGCTGATCCCCGAGAGATAAGCGCAGTCTCGCGGTAGTCGCAGTCCCAGTCCCTGGTCTCTGGTCCCTGGTCCCAGTTTCAGCCGCAAGACTGTTAGTTGGCCAACGGAAAACGGGTTTCCACATGAACAATGCCAATGGCTGGGCCATAAATAAATTTCTAAACGATTTTATAAATATTTTAAATCTCGGCGATTAGATAAAGTCAACAAATAAATAAAACAACAGCGGGCCGAGCATGAGATGACACACAGAAACCAACCAGAAACCGAAAGAAAAAAAAAAAGTAAATAAGGAGGAAAGCCAGAAAGAAAGAAAGAGCAGGGGGGCCCAAAACCTAAAAGCCAAAAGCTGGGAGATGAGAGCCAAAAACAAAACAAAAACGAAAATTAAGCTAAAAACCGAGTCGGAGTCGGAGGCAGATACCAGAAACCAAAACCAAATCGAAATCAATTCTAAGGCCCTGACAACGATCTCCGATTCCGATCACCGATTGCCGATGGATATTGATCCCCGGCTGTTCCCCCGCGTGTTTGTCATTTAATTTAATGCCTCGAATTGGGCCCCGAGTCCGGACTCTCTGACTAACTTTCCTCGCTTTGTCTCGCGGGGAGGGCCGCGGGGTATCGATATCAATATCGGATCGTGGCTATAATTAGCACTGTCACTTGCCCCGAATTACCGTCCCACTTGACATGGACTCGAGTGTCCCCCGCACTCGCCGATTTTGCAGTGCCAATATTGTGGCAATATCGTTCAATATTGATTAGCCGAAATGTGAGGCGAAACCCGGAGCAGAACTAGACGTGATTATCGGCCCCGGAGCCGCGATTAGCCCGCCGTGACACCGTGCCAACGTAGCCATGATTTATGTGCTCCAAAGGCACTTGGTCGTAATAAATTAGGTATCGGGCCGGACATACATATACCTCTCGGAGGAGAGATTGAAAACAAATCATAAGTACTCGGTGCCTACATATATGGTTGATCAATCAAAGTCGAGGCCTAATGCCAGAAAGAGGGTTACTGGGAGAGGGAGCTGGTGCCCGAGTTCTAGGTAGTTTGGTTCTAAAATGAAGTCGATAAATAGGATTCGATATCGATATCAAGTAGTGCATATTGCTGATATCGATAGTATTTTTTATGAGTTATCTTTGCTTTATCTGCTTGCCCAATGCCAGAAAGAGGGTTACTGGTTACTGGGAGAGGGAGCTGGTGCCCGAGTTCTAGGTAGTTTGGTTCTAAAATGAAGTCGATAAATTGGATTCGATATCGATATCAAGTATATTGCATATTGCTGATATTATAATGTTATATTTGTGGATGATACAGAGATAGTATTTGTTATGAGTTATCTTGTGGATGATACAGATAGTATTTGTTATGAGTTATCTTAGCTTTATCTACTTAAAACACCGAATAGCTTAAATAAAATATCGATACCTTCGCTTATCGTTGATTACAATTACTTGTATATCGTTGATAATACAATGCCTTATTTTTCTATGATATCGATACTATATTGTATAGATTATCTTGGCTGTATCTACTTGGAATATACTTATAGATTGATTAAAATAACTTGTTCGATATATAATCGATATTTAATGAACAAACAAGTGCTATCAAGTTTCCTGCCATGAATCTAATTACATAAATATATACGTACATCTTATTTTCCAATCTGTGAGTCATGTCAAACCCTATATATATATTTAATCAATGTCAATTAAGTGGAACCCTAGCATATCTCTAAGCTCGGGGCTCTTCATTTGGCATATCAGTGCGTGTATTGGATGAGTCAGTTGAAAGGCACAAGCTCTGTGGAGTAGGCAAAACACTTAAGGCAACAAATAGAGGCTGATGTACTTGAGATAGACGGAGTACTAATGACCGAACCCATCGATCAGTTAGTGCCTAAAGCGTAGCTGACAAAGAACGAACGAAGCTATATAGCTCTGTCAATATCATTTCGCTTTAAATGGCATATGGACAGAATGATGCATTGAGCAGCAGGCAATCTGTGAAATTCGCAAAAGTCCCTTGGTATCCTTTATAAAATATATTCTTGATAGAATCCGGAGGGAGGATAGAATGTTGCATTTATTGTTGCCTACTTTTTGGCGCCTCCATACAAGAAATATTGCCAAGAGGAAGTTAATATTTAACATTTTAAGCGTAATACTAGTAGAATCGATCTGAAAATTGGTATAAGGGTAGGGACTAATACTATATATTTGTAAGATACAAAATTCTTCTTGAAGAAATGAAACATCTGAGTAACCTCGCTCTCAATTCCCATTCCAGGAGCTAGTCGACGTCGCTGCCTGAGCATCCTGAAGACGCTCCGCGACCGGCATTTGGACCTGCCCGGCAACCCGGTGACATCGTACCATCTGAAGACCCTGCTGCTGTACGAATGCGAGAAGCATCCCCGCGAGATGGAGTGGGAGGAGAACTGCATCGCGGACCGCATCAATGGCATCTTCCTGCAGCTGATCTCGTGCCTGCAGTGCCGCCGCTGTCCGCACTACTTCCTGCCCAACATGGATCTGTTCAAGGGCAAGTCGCCCGGCGCCCTCGAGAACGCCGCCAAGCAGGTCTGGCGGCTCACGCGGATCATGCTGACCAATGTCCGCTGCCTGGAGGAGCTGTAGGAGCTGCCTCGATCAAGGAGCTGGCATCACACACGGGGGGGTTTGCCTTTAAGTTGCCTTTTTTTGGTTTGTTTTTTTTTTTTTCTTAGGGTTTTCTTGGTCTCTTTGAGACGGGCACAGATCAAGAGGGGGAGGAGAAGCAGGAGCAGGAGGAGAAGGATCAGAAGCAGGAGCAGTGAAATTGCAACCCAAATACTATTTGATATTTCGCTAGATCGTAACTTAAGTTTAGGTGCTTTCGAAAAGTATACGCCGCTTACAGAGTTTCCTATAATTAGAGCATACACCCACTACTATAGCCTATAGAGCCCAGTGCTGAACCATTTAGAACGCATAACGCACAGGAGCTAACCATCTAGATACGAGTTACGTAGACGTATTTTTTTTTCTAGGATTTTTTTTTTGGTCCATTGCGAGAGCAAAATTAGCAAAATTAGCCCTAAGTCCATGGAAACTGAGACAGCCGATCGATGGAATATTTCCCGGTCGCCACTAAATTATTTATTCTATGTTTTTGCCTTCTTCTTGTGAGTTTAGTCAATAAAACGTAAGTTTTTCATTGAAATCTGTGATAATTAATGGTTGGAGTGGAGTTGTATATAGTAATGACAAAAGTAAGTATAAATATTTATGTATAGTTTTGTGGTATTATAACTTCTCTATTATGACCATATGTGGCTGCTGTCCAGAGCCCGCCTGCCAACTCCTTGAGGTTCGGGTCGGGCCTCTTCTGTCGATCATTTTTGCCCGGCCTTTTGATGTCTCGCCGCCGGGCGACTCCTTGGACTTCGATTGGGGAAAATGTCAGCGAATGACATTTGGCTCGCCGGCTGACATGCGGCGCATTTTAATTGCGAATTAACAGCGATTCCGCGGACAGCTAACAATCCCAATAAAGTGGCCACAATTTGTGTGTTTGCAGAGAGAGGGATGGGATGGATGGCTGCGATGCCCGCCGCCCACCGCGAGAGGGCCATAAGTTGGCCATAACTTGGCCATCAGCGATCGATGGCTGCGCGGATGATGATGGCCCGGCTTATATGGCATTTCGATCACGTGTCGGTCAGTGGTTTCGGTTTCGGTTTTCGGAGCGACAGACATAACATTCAAATTAAACTTTATGTCATTCATAAATTAAATAATTTAACTTCTTTCCCCCGCTCCGCCCCGCCTGTGTGTGTGCGCTTTGTTTCTGATGTTACTTCTTGTGTTTTGCCCGGTTGTTTATATTATTTTATTTTTTTTTTGCGGCTTTCCATTATTTTTAGCCGTAATTTATACATTAGTGTGGTCCCGTTGATTTATGCATGTGCGGCTTTTGTATTTTATCGTTGTAAATTACCCAGAAAATGACAATTGCAGAGACACGACTTGGGAGGAGAGAGACAAGTGGGCAGAGCGGATAGACGCACCAGGGAATACCCTTAAGTTTAATAGGGAATAAGCTTCATTTAGGTAGAATTATTAGCTTAAATTATTAATTACTTATTATAATTATTTCTAATTAATTATACTTTACTGTAATTATTAAACGAGATATGAGATGAGTTACACTGTTGAGTTGTTCTGCCTGCACACGTACAGAATGTAAACAACAACTTAGTTAGGCTTAAGCTTAAAGTTTAAGTCGAACTAGTTAGTGCTTTAATTATTAATTAATTTTGCCAAACTTTACTTTAATTATTTAAATGGATCTGAGATAAGTTATAGTGTTGAGTTACTCTGCACTGAATGTAAACAATTTATTTTATGTGGACTAAGATTAAAGTAGTTACTTTTTACTCGATTATTTTTACTATAATACTCCAAAATATGCTTGCTGTTGTTTTCCTATATCTAGCTACTTTCTTCCATTTAAGATAAGTACAGAAAAAAAGAAAAACAGGGGTGCCCAAAGCTTTGTCTGGCGAGCCAACGCATGCACAGAATGTAAATTACGCTACTTTTATCAATTTAAGATAAGTAAAGAAAAAAATCAGGGGTGCCCAAAGCCTTGTCTAGCGAACCTGCACAAGCACAGAATGTAAATAACGCACCAGTGTAATTTTATGTCCAAATCTAGTCCATTTCTGAGTTGAGTAGCTTTGTCTTTACTTAAAGATATTTTTTATGCAATATACAAATAAATTCTGGCTATTTTTTGTCTCATATCTAGCCTCTTTCTTCAATTTTTTACTCACACAAATACCATTCGAGTCTATCTGTTTTATAATAATCAAAATTAAAAGTTCTGTAACATTTTTATAGTGATCATAATCATAAGAAATATCTTTAGAATACATCCACTTAATTTATAGATTAATATTTATTTATTTATTTATTTAATAACTAAACTTTAGCTTAAAAATCCCCCTTAGTTCACACATAATTATATCGTAGATATATTTTACACCAAATAAAGTTCGAGTGAAATTCTGGGACTTAAGCACGTGGGCGATGGCTTGGTTTTTGGCCATTTATGTGGTTTTCGGATCGCTTTCGGATTATCCAGTTGAAATTCGATTCAAATTGGTTTTATTTTATTTTTTTGGCCGGAACGATCGGGTTGTTAACCGCCTAGTTGCGCTTTTAATGAGTTGTGCTTTATTGGCTTTGATTTGCATTTTAATGTGCCTTGTTTCGAATTTATTATTTGCGGCCTGCTGCTGCTGCTCTTTGTGTTTGTTTATTGTTTGCTTTTGTTGTTGTATATTTTTGATCCGCCGCCTTCCCACACAAATTAAACCATAATTAATAAATGATAATTTGGGCAATCGGTTCTAGCCGCCATCCTTCCTGATTGCTGTGTCACCATCGCCATCGCCATCGCCATTGCCACTTGTCGCCGCGGTCGGTAATGAATTCCATTTCCATGCAATTTATATTCATTTTAATGGCCGCAAAAGCAAATTTTATGAACATCTCATAATCACATTTTAAACACACAATTTGTTATGTCTCCCCCCGCGTGCCACCTTGCTCTCCCCTCCCACCCACTCGCAAAATAATTAAAAATATTCATCTTTTATTTCCACACACAGCTAAAGTGGGTATTGTTCCAGAACGAAAGGGGTTTTGTATGTTAAATATTTAATGGGTACAAGTAACCAATTTAACTTATATAGTTTATTAAATATTTATTATTAAATTATTAATAAATAGGTATAGTTAATAATAAGTTCCATATGTTTGTATAAATCTGGAATGGGCTTATAATCACTTGCTCAATCGTCCAGATTCCTGTTTTGTTTCCAAAGAAAGAGTAAAAAAAAAGGCACAACCGATTGCGTGACAAATCTGGGGGATATATGCATGTATCTGGGAGTATATATAAGGTTCAGGCTTTGTGCCTGGAATCCTTCTGCCTTCAAATTGGCGGCGATTTCCGCACGCCTGTCAGCCAACAACTTGTTGGCATCCCTCATCCTGATCGGATCCTCCTCCTCCTCTGGCTGCTGGCTCCTCCACCTTTTGGCAAATCAAAACAAATGTTTTATTTAAATAGTTAATTTGACCAGGGGAGCAGCAGCAGCATCTGGGCCATGATGCCAAATGAGCAGCTTACAAGGAGATGATGAGGCCCGAGGTACACAAATGGCTGCCAAATCGTGAGAATTGCATTTGGAATGCCACCAAGTGGCTTGGGGAGATGGGTAGGGGTATGGGTATGGGGATTGGAGGAGGGATCTCTGGCCTGGCAGGGGATTTTAATTTGCTGGCTTCAATCAAACTGCAGCCCAGGGAGCGGGAGTAGGAGCAGGAGCGGGAGCAGGAGCGGGAGCAGGAGCGGGAGCGGGAGACGGAGCCAGAGATGGTGGCAGAGACGAGGGCAGAGGAGGCAGCAGTGCATTAAACCCTCAAATAGGTTGCAGCATGGCATAAGCTGGAGAAGAGTACACTGGGAAATAAATATAAAATATATAATTAAATATTAATATATATTTATGTATATAGATAACTTATAGGTTAAATATCTCCTTTAAATACAATTACTATTAAATTTCCCATTAAAAAAGAAACAAGAAACTATAAAATAATATTTATAAATATTTTTCAAGACTTAGCCAATTTTATTTCGAGTGTTTTCTGGCTGTGAGGATCACGAGAGTCGTTTTTTTTTTTTGGTTAAAAGAAAAAGAGGGTAGAAGCAGGGCAAGGACGAGAACGAGAAAACGAGGAGGAGGACGAGGACAAGGCCCACGGACGGCGCTAGCCACTTAGCATAAACGGAAGACGGACATGGATGTGGATGCGGGACCTGCAGTTCCCGTCCAAGACTGCTAAAGCCACAGCCACACCCCGTTCCCGATCCCGATGCCGATCCCGATCCCGATCCAGATCCAGTCCAGTGGCAGAGGCAGAGGCGCAGCGAAGTGAGCCACGACCTGTGTGGCCGCTGCATCAAGGTAACAAGCTGTAATTAGAGCCTCTTAGCCTGTCATCGCCAGCGTGCTTGATTATAGCCTTTTGACAAAAAGTAAATATTAATTTAATACGTTCGAGGCAGCAAAGGGAGCCAGGCAGCGAGGCAGCCAGGCAGCGAGTGAGCGCCGCAAGGCAGCCTCCCTGGGACTGGACAAGAGGGACTTGGAGACTTGGTGCTCCTCCTCCTGCTTCACCTGAACCAGGTATTTTACACTTTTACAGGTGATAGATACAGTAAGAAACAGGGACCTTGAAAGGGCAAAAAGACGTACACTTTTAACTCAAACACTTGATTACCTGGGGAGGGCAAATGCTTTTTTATACCTTTTTTTAAATTAAAATATATTTTCTAAGCTTTTAAAGTTAATTTTAAATATTTAAAGGTGTTAGATACAATAAAATGAAGCCTGCAAAAGGGGCAAACATTTAAACTCGATAACCTAGGGGGGAAAATGTTTTTTCTTACACAGTTTCTATGTAACAAGTTTTTTTTTTAACCCAAACACTTGATTACCTTGGGAGGTATGCTTTTTTATACCTTTTTTTAAATTAAAATATATTTTCCCAGCTTATAAAGTTAATTTTAAATATTTAAAGGTGTTAGATACAAAAAAATGAAGCCTGTCAAAGGGTTAAGCAAGTACACTTGGTAACCTAGGGAGGGGGAAAGGGTTTTTTCCACACATTTTTAATGTAAAAAGCATATATTCCCTGATTTTACATTAATAATTGTTACAAATTAACTAGAAATAAAGATAAATAAGCCCTTAATGTAATATGGGTTTTATTTTTTATTTAATTAATACCTCAGATTTTTATTTAACTTCCGAGTAAGCCCTAAAAGTTACTCAAACTTCACTTGATTTTCTACAAATAATTAACCCAATGCTCTTTGTACATATCATCTCCATTCCTTTCTTATACCTCAAATTGGTGGCAATTTCCCCGGAAAACCCTATCACCTAACCCTAATCCCAGCTAGCCAAGTATCAATTAACATGGCAGGGGGGGTCACCTGAGGGTAAAGACAGAGCCAGAGAGCCAGAGCCCACTTACCCGTCACCAGTTACTGAACCACCGCGCTCTGCTCACGTCGTCGTACTCCCTTTTTCTGGGCCAAAAACAATGGGTTCAAACGGCTGCGCTTCTGGGGAAAAACAAAAAGCGGCCCTAAATCAATCACGGCCAGCGACATGTCAACAGTTGGGATTAGGAGCGCGAGCGGGAGCGGGAGCGGCCAGCCAGAAGGATCTGCTGGAGGGGACGACACCCGCGCCCAGGCGAAATGTCAACGTGATCGTGGGCATCTTGAAAAGGGCCGCCGTTGCGCATATATTGCCCATCTAGAGAGGGGCCAAAAAAAAAACAAAAAAAAAAACAAACAACCAGAGAAACCAGAAACCCCAAGGAACGTGGCATCGAGTGCTGGAGTGCCGGAGTACCGGAGTACCAAGTACCCCGATACCGATACCGATACCGATCCTCTCCACGCACACACACCGACTTTTTCGGAGGCCGGCCTCTGTGTGTGCGCGTGATATCTGAACTACGAAATTGAGATCGATTCCCGAGTACGTGTCTGAAATGCGAATCGAAGTCGGGCCAATGCCAATCCCTTCGATGTAACGATAAATTATGATATTATTTGAAATTAATGTTAAGTAAAATGACATCAGTGGGTCTCTCTCTCTGCGGCTGGCTGCACTTGTCGACGGCGAGCAGAGAGATTGCTGCATTCGTCACAATTAATATTCCAATCAGACATTGGCGGAACACATGTCGGCGAGTCCATGGTTAAAAAGCGACTGAATATGGGATATATATGCCTATACGGATGGGCATGGGGCATGGGGCATGGAAGCTTTGGGATGGCGGATCGTGTCGCTGATTTGTTCGCTGTCATAATTCAATAAAGTAGTCAAATGTCAGCCGGATGGAGGGGAGTCCAGCAAAAAGCAAAAAGTGTCTTCCTCCATCTCTGGGTTCAATCTGCAGTGTCTCTCTCTCTCTCTCTCTGCGCCATTCTGGCCAGGTTAATGGCCATAAACGCAAATCCGCTTAGCAATGCATCGGCTTGCACTGAGCACTGAGCACTGCTTATTAATTCATCACATGTGCTCCGCCTTGGGGGTAGTCATGGAATGGGTATGTGTGACGATGCCAGAACCCATTGGGAATTCCAAGGCTGCCTAGTGTGGTGTAGATATAATTGAGATGATCCTAGGAAGGATCTAGAAAGGTATATTAATCTCTATTTCATATAATTTCAGCTTACAAAAGGTAAGATACTTTATCTCAGAAGATTGGCCAAGTGAATGATTGGGAACTATAAGGCTTTAAGCCTGAATAACAGCAGAGTTCACACTTTTTACAAAAAGCGAGCTTACTTCTATAATTTGTAAAGAATTTTACCAGCTAGATAATGTATCTAAAGGGTTGCCCAACTAAGTGGTTGGGAATTATAAGCCTTAGATCTCGAATAAGAGAAACATAAGTTATGTTTACAGAAAGCAAGCTAACCCTTGATAATATATAACGACTTCTATAAGCAATTAAACTATTGAGATTGTATCTTAAGGATTGGCCAACCAAATAGTTGGGAATTATAAGCCTAACATGCGGAATAAGTAATACCTTTGCTCTATTAACAAAAAGCGTATCATTCTATAATATTGTAAGACTTCTGCAAGCCATTTCTTTATAGAGATTGTATCTAACAGATTGCCCAACCAAATAGTTGGGAATTATAAGTTCTAAACTCCTTTTTTTCTCCTATAAAACACCATTTTTTGACCTATACAAGCTAATGCTCATAGTTTTCTAATCATACCTCAGATATAAGGTGACTGAACTCTAACCCAGGGCCATGGCATATAGCGTTAGGTATGCTGATTATAACTTAGGTTCCTAGATCTAGATACATGATCTTATAAAAACGCGCTCTAGCGCTTACTTGTTTCTTCCACGAATCCCCCGACTCAGCTGGACAGCCTGATATATGTGTACGAACCGGCGAAATAAACGATCGCGATGATGGTTGCTAAAGGGACGAGGATGGGCATGGGGATGGGAATGGGCTTGGGCATGGACCTGGCCATGGTGGACAGTATACCTTGGACAACAGCACACAAAAGAGACGATGACGCGACGACGACGACGACGACGAAGGAGCAGAGCTGGCGGAGCAGCGAGAAGACAAACGTTGCGGCGACAACGCAGCAAGTGACAAACGTTTAGATGGATGGATCGTTCTTCATTTTGGAGGGGAATGGAGGCGAACCGATCCCAACTGATCCGAGGAGAGAGCCCGGACCGGCCAGAAACGAAGGGGCGAAGGGGCGGCCAACCGAAAAAAGCGACGATTGCACATAAATTATATTCAAATTTCCTCGAGATCTAAGAGATATAAGATACATACATATATGTATAAATACGGGAGAAAAAAACAAACACAGCGAGTGAAGGAACGGCATGTGCGACGAACCCCGCTCACCGATCTCCTGCCGAATCCTGGGCTCCTTGCTCCTTGCTCCATGCTTTGTGTCCTCTCAATTTATGCAGATATGTGCCACCATCTAGATGGGACTCCGGCTGACTATCCGCTAGCCTCTGTGGTTCCGTGGAAATCCAGCGCGCCAGCCAAGCACCTGGCTCGTCGTCGTCGAAATGCCATACCACATCATCATCGCGGCGCATCCCATAGATTGTCAGCCGCCCATCCAATCGGCGACCATTCATTGGGGCTCCATTAAAATTCAGCTGACAGCTTCGATTCACGTCGCCAACAAATTGGATACGGAATGGGGCTGAATACTATTTAGATACGGCTGGATCTCTGTGGCCAAAACTGCCACTGATTGATGTCAATAAGGCCGAACAAAAGACCTCTGCCCAGAGATACAGATACAGTAGGCATTGGGGGCCCAAGAGATACAATGGAATGGTCAGGAAATCGAGGAGATTACCTTAAAAGTTTATGCTAAATAAGTGTTTGTGGGCAGGTGTCATCGCTTTTTGCTCTTGAAATTAAAAAGTATTTGTTAAAAAGTTTGCTGGATTTTTTGAAGTATCTTTGCAGAAGATTTTTGAAGATTTTTCCATTCCATTTTTGATGATTTAAAGGGAAGCTCTAGAGGTACTTAAGGGTACTTAAAGTGGATGCAAAAGATGTGTTAAAAATACAAAATATAAGAAGCATACAAAGGTTGCAAGTATCTCTCAAGTTCTGTGCAGAAATAGTCGCTTTTTATTAGGTTTTATTTGCTTCTCAAACAAATGTATCTGTGCAGCTGTATCTGTGGGATGGCATTTCCCATTTTGAGAGCAGAAAACAATGCCAGAAATGTTCTTTGGTCGTCAGCTATTCTGTTTCGGTGCGTGTTTTGCCTCCACTCGAATTAGTGGCAGCGTCTGGGATTTGTCTAATTGGAGGAGGCCACGGACGCTTTGATGTGGCCACATGTCCGTCTGTCCGTCTGTCCGTCTGTCCGTCCGTCTGTCCGTCTGTCCGTCAGGAGTCATGAGTCATCTGCATCCGCATCCGCATCCGAGTAGTACTTACAGATACATATATGTATCCCATAGTGTGTACATAAGCAGGAGACCTGGAGAGCCGGAGAGCTGCAAAGTGCGGAGGACTGTCAGAAATTGCCAGCGGGCACATTAATCCACGCGACATATTTATGAGTGTAAGTGTATATGCCTGTGCGCCGTGTATCCGTGAGATATAAAGATATCGCCGTCGTCGTCGTCGTCGTCGACGAACATGGACGAGGGTTGCTCTTTGCTAAATGAGTGCACATTTCAGATAAATTATTGCACACAGCTCGTACGCGATGGCAGGCCGAAATGTATTTAACAAATTAAATTTACACACAGATACACACACACACACATAGGCGGAGAGCGACGAGCGGGCGAAAGGCACTTCAAAGAGCGCGCCGCGGCGGAACGTCCACAAAATGGGGCGGAGCCACCAACGGCCAATGCTCGGCCAGCGCGCTCTCTCACAGATACACACCCATACGCGGCGTGCCGGAGAGCGGCAGATACACGGCTACAGATGCAGATACGGATACGAGGGAGAGAGATACTCATTGGGACACGAACTCGTGCCCAAGCAGATACCCCGCAAATGGAAGTGGATTCGTAGTTTTTAATTATTTATATTATATTCTTTCAGCCTAAAAGAAGTTCAAGGCGTTCCGGAAGTATCTGGAATATATATCTTTAAGATAATTTACATAATTATTAAAAACATATATGTACATAAATGTTATATAATTTAAAATTGAAGTAAGTAAAATAAAAAACTCTTTTAAGGAATTAATTATCAGTAACAAAATCGATAAGTTATTATTTAAAAGAGTTAAGTCTTCTAAAATGTATCTCGAGAAAATTTAGAGCAAAACTAAGTCCAAAGTACACAAGGGGCCCTCAAACAATTACCTCATGCAAGGCACTAGAATTCCCAACTGGTTCTAGCTGACTGTTGCACTTAGATACTGATAAGTGTGAGTGTATCCTATTGTTTATTTTATTAATTTGTAATAATATGATGAATAAGAAATCTTACTAAAAAGTATTATAACGAATAAAATATTATAAATAAATATAAATAATAAAATAACTTAAAATTACAAAGAGAATTCTTAAAAAAAATAAAAATAATAATACTAGTAACCAAAAAAAAATAAAAAAATCAACCCAAATTCATAAAGTTACCGGGTATCCCATAGTCTGGACGCAATACATGTTCTCCCTGGTTTTTGGCTTTGGGAGCTGAAGCTTTTGCAGATATAAATACGGATAACGGATGGGGATAAAGGAGGAGGGAGGAGGGAGGAGGGGAGTACAGAAGGAGTATCTCATCGATTTTTGTGGATACACCATCGGAGCCGGACTCGGATACGGGCTGACGTTGAGCGTCGGACGTTGGACGTCGGAATGCATGGCACGAGACAGAGACGCCTGTCACGTGACAGGCCGACAAGTATCTGCATCTGTGTATCAGTGTCTGTATCTGTGGTCGGCCGCCGCTGTATCTGTATCTGCATCTGCATTGGTATCTGTATTGGTGCCGCTGCGCAGCGTAAAAATCCATGAAATGGCGGATTCGCCAGATACAAAGCGAGGACTGCATGTGTATCCACTGCACTTTATCTTTATCTGCCGAAGCTGTAAATATCCGCGAGATTTACAACGCCAACCCAGGGCGTCGCGTATCGCATCGGTATCGGTTTCGGTATCGACTCGGACACGGACTCGGACTCGGACTCGTACTCTCGCTATTGGTATCGGTGTGGGTTTATTTGGCCCAAATGGCAGCTGGCCATTCGACACGAAAGCCATTCGCTAAACGCATCCGTTGCGGCTAATTCCAGAGATTCGGGCCGCTGGACAGCGACTCCGCGTCGCTCCCCAAGGAGCCAGCGCGCGACTCCAATCCGCCGGATGCAGTTACAGACACAGATACAGCACGCGGTCACAGCTACAGATACAGCGGCTATAGATACAGATACAGCTACAGATACAGATACAAGTACAGACCGCCAAGCGCTGTCGTGCTCCACTTGTGCCCATTGTTGCCGCTCCGCCTGTCACCGTAACTCACAATTGAATTGTTCCTTTGTTCTGTCCGCGATCTGTGATCGGACCATCGGACCATCGGGTCTCCAGCTCCGCTCCCGAATTTCGCATAATTGGCTGGAAGTCCACCACCACCACTCGCCACCGCCCTTGACTTTGTAGTTGGCCGCCAGACCGAGCGTCGCCGTCGCCCAGGAGATCCCAGATAGGAGGAGGAGGAGCAGGAGGAGCAGGAGGAGCAGGAGCAGGAGCAGGAGGAGCAGGAGCAGGAGCAGGAGCAGGAGCAGGAGCAGGAGCAGCAGTCGTAGAGCGTCCAAGATGCTGGTGCCGCCGGATATGATGGCCGCCCAGACGCGTATGATCTACCAAATGAATCGTTACTGCGCCGAACGTGTCCAGGCCAGAATGTTTAAGACGGCCACCGCCATCCGTGAGATCTGCAAGATCGTCCAGGACATTCTGAAGGAGGTGGAGCTGCAGGAGCCGCGCTTCATCTCCAGCCTCGTGGAGTGCAATGGCAGGTAAATGATGAAATGATTTATTAAATTAGGGATATAATTATGAAATATAAGAGATATTTATAACTAGAAAGGTAGGAGATTATGGGGATTTCTTGTGGAGATAAAGACAGTTAGTAGAAATCCATTTAATATCTTTTTTAACTTACCTTTTGCGACATATATTCTGGAAATATTTATTATATATTATATATTATATATTATATATCTTATTATATTATTAATTTGATTTATTATAAAAACTAAGCTAAAGGCTATGGGCTATGAAATCTAAGAAATACATTTTTATTTTAATATTGATATTAACCATAAATACTTACTGCCCATATTTGTAGTAATTATAGCAAGCATATTAATGGAAAGTAGTTTTTTTTTGCTTAAATTATTTTTTTAAGTCAATATGCAATACACTTTTGTTGCGACTATGGGCCATAGATCAAGGCAACAAATTTGATTTTATTGTTTATATTAGCAAAAAATATATCTGTTTACGATAACTGCCTATAGTTATATTTATTTATTTATTTATTTATTTATTGTACTCTGTACTCAAGAGTTGCAGACGGGAATCGGCCTTATATTTATATTTATAGTTGTATAGTTTTATAGTTAAAGCAAGCATATTTATGGGTAATCCCTACTTTGACCTTAAATTACTTCAAAAAGTTAATATTTAGAGACTTTTGATGACACTGTAAGACAAGGATCTAGGAAATACATACACTCAGAAAAAAAAACATTCCTAGATTTTAGGAATCATGGACTACATTACCTAAAATTTATTTTTAAGGTCATCATGGACTCAAAAATTGAACATTTCTTGATTTTTGGCCATGAAAAGA
>JAEIIU010045290.1:0-25848 GCA_018874675.1 Drosophila baimaii | reverse complement strand
AATGGCCATTAAAGGCCCCTGGAATGTGTCCAATGAATTTAACAGTATGCCGAAATCATTTTGTCCCGCTTTCGGCTTCTTTTCCGCCGTCCTCATCACAGTTTTATGAGAGAGAGTCGTCCTGGCAGAAGGTGCCCGGACACTAAGTGCTGCCATTAGTTGCCGTTGCTGCTGATTATAGGATATCCCCGGGATCTCTCTCTGTCGTCGGCATCAAGTGTCGCCGTAATAGTGTTGCCTTTATGACAGGACCCTGGCTCCTGGCACTGGGCCAACTCGAAAGGGTTCTTACCAGGAACAAACAGCCCCATCTTACTGCTTTCGAATAGCATAAATGTCGCAGCCAAGTGACCCCAACCAACACACGTAGAAAGGGGACATGGAACAGCGGAATCCATTTAAATTACATTTCAATGTACGGGGAGTACGAGTACGAGGACCACGGTTAAGTACTTCCATGCCAGGCACGTAATAGACAGCATTCTGAAACTGCAAACGCCTCTCTCATTTATTTATTGCCAAGCAATTGCAGCAATCAAATCGAAAGGAACAAGACACCAGGCACTCCAAGCTACATGCAGAGAAAGAAATTGTGGGGGAAAATGGTTATGCAGTTTTGTGAGAATATATAATAAAAGTAATAACAAATAACAACAAAATTAATATATTTTCTAACAAGATGTCAAGGCTTGTCGTGTTGGCTTTCCGGGAATATTTTGAAGCCTTGTGATTATGGGAAAATGTAGTAGGAAAATTCATACAAGTGCCCTTTAAAGATATTAAATAATTCTCTCCCCTGAATAGTTATTTTCTCAGTATGCGTGAAAAGTTTTTATGGAAAAAAGAGGGCTTGCTGGCTGGCTGGCCGTGTGCGTGTACCATTTTGGCTTCGTGTCAGCCAAGTCAAGCAAACAAATCATGGTTTCAGCGCCCGCTCCAATCCTGCTCAGCCATTATTGGAGGGAACTCCGAAGGAGCGCGAAAACGCATCGCCAACTGTCAGACACTTTGGCATAATTGGGTCATAAAGTAGTCCAAGGATACCCCTCGGATCCGATACATCGATGACGGCTGATGACCTTTTCGAGTGCGTGCTTCAATCCGATAAAGCGCAATCCGGCGCATAATTAAGGCAGCAAATGCACGAGAGATTTGCATGCCAAAGGCATTCCAAGAACACTTAGCCGGAGCGGGGCAAATGGGTTAAATAGAACATACTTAAGATTAAATCTTGTATAGATATTTAAAGGAAATGTTAAGACTTAAGGATCATAAGTTGAAGCCCTACTTATGGTTTCACTTACTGCTAATCAAGAATCGCTTTGACCTTCGCTCCAGTACAATTTCCTAATTACAATAATCTGCTTTAATGATTGTTTTACCATTTCTACAAAACAAACTTTGCCTTTGGCTTTGCCCCAAAGTTAATTGGCTTCTTCGGGGCTCCTTGGAACTATTTTTTTTTTTTTTTTTCGCCGCGGTTTAATGGCCTATCGTTCGCCTATAATTAGCAAACAAAATGAATCAATTTATGCGAGCTGCTCTCTATCACTTTTATGTAGGCTTTGGTAAATATTTACTTGTTGTTCGTTTGCGTTGCCAAAGAATTATGAAAGTTTGTCACGTTTATGGGCAGCAGTAAAGTTGCGATTGGTATAAATAAAGAGCAAGGTATTATTTACTCAGTGGATTGTATGATAAAGCAACATATAGGGTGTTGCGGGGAGTATTTGAACAACAAGCAAGGTAAACAAAATGCAATAAATAAATCAAAAAGAATGCAGAAAATTCTATAAACTGCAGGCACCTTTTCGTGTAGTGTTAGTATACTCTAAGGATTAAATAAACAACAGCATCTAGGCTGTTCCATGAAGTACTTGAAACACAAGTAAACTTATCCGTCTTGGCCCTCCTGTCAAGTGACAATTTCTTGGCCAAAATTAACCCCAAACTATGTACATTACAGGCAAATCTCTCAGTTTTGTCAACAACAAATCTCCTAAGTGCGAAAACATGTTTCTCAAGCACCAACTTTAAGCCTTTCGAACTTGAAGTCGTCAGCAATTTGTACAAGTTAATGGACACCCTGTGGACCCTGTGTGTGTGTGTGTCACCACCATCACTCACATAATTCAATTAGCCCGCTTCGTCCTTAATTACAACTACAAATGCATGGGGCAAAGGCCAAGGAATCCTGCTCAGTATGTCCACGCCCACACAACTGTTCCTCGCAACAGTTCATTGTAATTTTCTGTGGTAAAATGCGTAAAATAATTAAAACAACATAAATAATGTTATTATCAACAAAGCGAGAGGAGGATAGATGGGCACGGGGGGAAGGAAGGGAAGGGAGGAAGAGAGAGCGAAAAGTTCGAAGGAGAATGAGGACCAAATTCGACCACCCATTGTCCTTGCCTTCGAGCTAAGTAGATTTCAAATTATTCCATTAGTGTTGATGACATTTGGCGAGAGCTGCGGACTCCCCGACGATGGACTGTGAGGATGATATGTGAAGTGCTAATGCCGTGCTGTCCGTCCATCCGTCCGTCTGTCTGCCGAAATTAGTCGGGGCAACTTAATTAGGCAAACTCCAGGGCCCCTTGCTGGGAGTAGAGATGGTTCTACAAGAGAAAAAACTATCGATTTAAATTAAAACCCTATCGGTATTTTATTACCAATTTTATATAAATTGTATTTAAAAAGGAATAACACTTACACAGTGACTTCTTCCTATAAAACCCTTTACGAATGTATAAAAATTGGATTTTTAAATTAAAACTAAAAACAAATTTTCGATATATATTAAAATTTTATTGGTATTGCGTAGAAAATTTGATATAAATTGTATTTTTAGTAATATATAATATTTATTATTCTTAAAAGTCCCTTTAGAAACGCATCAACAATTCGATATAATTATCGATATCAAATGATCGATATTTACTTAGCTATATTAACATATTATCCCATACAAAAATTAGATTTTTAAATTAAAACTGAAAATAATAGACTTTACGATAACAAATTGAATATATACATAAATCACCTGATAAAAAATAACCTCTATAGAAAATATGACTAAATTATGAAGCTATAATCTTAATATTGGGTATATATCGCCTTCCCTATTCATATCGTGTTTAAAAAGAATCATATTTGTCATACTTTCGATAGGTAATTCAACTCGATAGTCTTTCCGATATATATGTTATCGGTAACTTCTTCTAACCTGTATAACTAGCAGCTTACATTATTGGTATTTCATTTTAAATTTAACATAGATTGTATTTTAATAGATAAAATATTTACACGTGGAATTATTCTTCTGGGCACTTTAAGAATATATTGAAAATTATATTTTTAAATTAAATCAACTTGTCGATAACAAATTTTCGATATTTGCTTGGCTATGCTTATTAATATATACCCTGATAAAAATTGTAAATATAATTAAATTGTATAGTTATAACCTTAGTCTTAAATATCTTAAATTATATTAGAACCAATATTAGTACTTTCAATAATTTGGATAGGTAATCGAACTCGATATTTTTGCCGATATATATATGTTATCGCCAGCATCTGCTAACATCCCTAGCAGCACTCCTTCAGTCCGAGGGGGAAATACCATTCAATTTGTCAACACTTTATCGCCCGCCGACGCCGGCGATGACGACACTCGATCCGATTTGCAGCCGAGTCAGACAAATAATCACCCAAAACTAGATCTCATCGGGGGCTCAACTAAAAATTAAATGCAAATTGCATGCACGAACGCGCCAGACTATGTGATTTATGCGGCTACATAATGCAGACTCGGAGGCGGCTCTTGGCATTTTTGGCATCTCGGCAAATGAGCGGCCATCAATCAGAAGACCTGGGGACCTGGAACCCCGAAAAAGCGAAACAAAGACCTAGAGACTGAGGTGCGATAAGATGCGATGATGCCAATTTTCCACGGGGGGGATGGGAGATTAATGACACAGGATTCTGGCCGTGACAGTGTGTCATCATGAAGTCGCATCCTGCCGAATATTTATTTACCCTGTGAGGTGGATTATCAGGCCTAATAAACCGGCATTTGTATTACAAATCATGCTTTATTTTTAGCCCCGCCATGGTTGCCAGGGTAACCATTTGGCCCTAGACTCCCGATGATCCCGTCCTCTCTCTCGCTTACATTTTGTCATAATTTGTTTTTTCGCCTGACAGGACAGATAAAAAGCTTTCCCAGCAATTGATTAAAGCTGACAAAAAAGACATCGAAATGTTTTAAAGCCTGACAGGAGGAGGTGGATAAATATGGGCGGAAGGAAGGGGCCTGCCGTCGTGGCAGGTCCTGGATAATAAATTAACTATGGCCGACACGTAGGCACCATAAACTTCGAACTGCTTTTCACTTTTCCACGCCTATTTTCCAGGGGATGCTAAAATTTTGTCAAGTGGTCAGCAGAAAGGCCCCAAACCCCTCCGTCCCCCAGTGGCTCATGCAAAATTAACAATCTAAGGCTTCCCACCCAGAAAAATCCACTGAGCTATGGCCATTTTTTAAATACTCTTTCTGTTATTTAAGAAATATATTTCCAAGAGATATAAATTTATTTTCCTGTGCTTCAGCTATTTAGGTTTAATATTCTTCGCAAGCCTCGCCCCAAAAGGAACTTATTTTCAAGCAAAGAATTCGCGTACTTGAATTGTTTCTCGGTGTACGCGAAGTGGGCTCTCTGGGCCACCCACTCGTATACTTGACCTTGCCGGCTTTCATTCACCGAAGATGTCGATGATGAGAGACGGGAGACGGGGGTCAGGGGTCACGGCAGAAGCTGAGAGCAGGCGGCCAAGCTATTTACAGCTGACTTGGCAGTATTTCTTTTTATTCCTGTGCAGCCGCAGGCAGCTGCAGGCTTTTAATTTTTTACAGCTGCTATTTAAAAAAAAAAACGAAAAAAAAAACGAAAATAATGGGAAGGGTGAGGGTGGAAATGTGAGAGGAAAAAGGCCAACCGAAGGCCCCTCATCTGGCTGCGCCATTATTCATATTTTGACAGGCAGCAGCCCCCTGTTGGACGGGGCCCACGCGGCGTATGCGTTTTATTTGCTTTCATGATGAACTTTCTGCATATTTTACGTAGGCCAAATATTTTCCCAGCTCAGCTCCAGTTAAACATCCCCCCAGCCCCCCCTGCCCACGCTCCCCGTTCGGCTTGGAAAAGTCTACCCCGAAAACGAGCAGCTAATGCGCGTGAAAATACTTGGCAGAAGGCAAACCGGCAGCAGCCCAGAGTTTGAGTTGTTAGCTTGATCTTTTTGTTTGGTGTAAAACGTGGATTGTGGGTTTGTTGATTCTAGCCAGAAGGGAAACGCGAACGCAAACGCAAACGCAAACGCAAATAAATGCCAGCCAAAAGGGTCCTGCGATTCAGTCATATTTCACGGGGTTACGGTTAGCCAGGACTCTCGGGCGAAGGGAACATTCCTCAAAAAATATTGACACCCCCCCTGCACAACTTCCTGGATAAAATGAGATATTTGATGAACTTATCTGGCTGTTGAGTTGAATGAATGAAAATCTTATTTCTGGAATTTATTTGTGGCACCTTTACAAATTATTTAAACTTAAACATCTTAAGTTATTTGGTTATAAAATTATACCAGCAAGAGTTTATACATATTTTTCTGACTTTATTTAAGACTATAATGGTTTTTATGACTTTGCCTAAAAAGTTTTTCTATTAAGACCTCACTGCCAGGTCCTAAAAATCTTAAAAATTACATTTTAAACTCCGCAAACTCTTGGAAATATATTTCATTGAGCCTGACGACACCCGTTTGCTACCTCAAACTTTTTGATATTCGCTCAAATCTAAGTCCTGATAAAGAGAAATCTTGAGAAATGTCTGCTTAATACTTTATTTAATAGCCAAAAACTTCTGGGCTTACCTTTTTGCTGAGACATCGTCCTCGTCCTGCAAGCAAATAAAATATGAAAAGCTTGAGTGATTTCAATTGAAACGTAGAAAACTCTTATAGAAAAGAAATTCGCATTTGAATTTTGCCATTGACCCTTGTGAACTGGCCAAGCTGAACTCGGCTCAAATGTCACGAAGGCCCCCAAGGCAGCTGACACAACACACACATACACACACACTCGGGTTCAATCTTAAAGTTTAGCCACAAAATGTCGAAAGAAAAAAAAACTGAAGACCAAAATGTAGTTGAGACAAACAACCGCAAACATCTGTGTGGGGGGCCAAGGCATTTGCATACCGAAAGGGACGAAAATGATGACATGTGTTTGTGCCAGGAATTGATAAGGACACCCACTCGCAAAACAGGACTCTCTCTCTCTGTTGCATAATTCAGCTCGGCGGCAACATCATCGGCAGGAACAATGGAGCCACATTGATTTATGCACAACTGTCTTAAAATTTGAATATAAATAAATAAAACACTGGGCTGGGGGTCCCATAAATAAATATGACAAACACCTAGGAAATCTCAGGTGTGTGTGTGTGTAAAAGCCAAATAGAAATGCATTTGTAGGCCAAAATGTTTATTTAATGAGTCGTTTCAGGTTAATTTACCATAATTTATGTGCGAATGGGTTCAAAAATGTAGAACATAAATAAGGCTTTGGGTCCAAAGGAGACCCTTTTTCGTGGGGACTTTCGTGGGGACTGAGGCGCTCATCTGCCATTGAGTTATGATAACGGATCCCCACGGACGACGACTAATGCCACTTTAAGTGTGGCCTTCATCTTGGCCAATCCTGTGTGTGTGTGTATCCCCAGTATCGGCCTCGGACTTGGCCCTAATTTTATTTGCTTTGGTCATGGCAATTACATTGTCGGACATATTCCATTTCGTGTTGTCTATTTTTGTGCGGCAAATGAAATTAACACAGCATCAACTGGGCCCCAACACAGAGCAGTGGTGTGCGGGAAAAAAAACACACACACACCACACGCACACACACACATGAAAATGAGATGCCATTAAGGAGGAGCAAGAAAATTCTGGGCCAGAGCCACCTACCCCGCAGCGGGTGGTAAAATATCAATGGCAGAACAGCGGGTGCTGCTGGTACCGCAGAGAGGAGTGGGGCGAGGCAACGAGAAGCCTGCCACAACCACTGCCACGCCTGCTGCTGCTGCTGCCGCTGCTGCTGCTGCTGCTACTGCTACTTATGCGTGCAGCCCACACAGAAGCACACAGGGAAACCCCAGGGGCTCAGGCACACTGAGCCAAAAATAGGCTTTAATTGGGGGTAAATTAAATTAGTTAGCCTTAAAGAAAGATAGTATTTTTAGGTGTTTTTTTTAACTTCTAAGATAACATTTCAACAATAATTTTTTATTATAAAATACGATACTAAATAGTGAAGCAAGTACCAAAGTTACTAGCTGGATCTCAAAAAGTAAAGCAAAAAAACCGGTATTAAATATAAATAAATCATAAAAGAGACTCTAAATAAATCATAAAAAATTTCGAAAAATTTAAATACATTTTAACTGAATGCCTTCGAATTGAGGACTCAATATACCACCCCTAAACCTTTCTCTCAGTGCACTTATCTACATACACATGCCATATATATGCGGATTCCTTCATTCGTTGGGCTGTCAGGCCGCCAGCTCGTCGCTGCTCATTCATATCCATTGTGCGGAGGAGAAAATGCAATCAAATTACTTTGATGTTTCCATTAATGTCGTTTACTTTAACGCTGAGCAACAGCAGCAGGAGCAGTAGTAACAGCAGCAGCAGAAGCCGCAGCAGCAGCAGCAAATGCGGTGAAAACAGCATCAACTGGCACACAACTGAGAGCTGGGAATGATAATGTCGGAATCATCTGTTTTGCAGTTTGTGCTCCTTGGAATGCCTCATTTGATGTCTCTGTTCTGTTTGTTCTGTTTTGTTGTTGCAAATCAGAGCTGAATGTCCTGGCCGCCTGGCATTTTTATTGAGCCCCACGGGCGTCTCAAAGGACGAACGTAGTCTGTGTCCCCAGGCCCTCTCGCAAAGCAATTCATTTGAGTTATTATCTCGGTGTATCAATGGGGGAGCCTGCTTGGGTTTTGCTCCTGCTTAAAGTGCGGTTTTAATGTTTAGCCAAGCTGCGGGAATCCCTGCTCTGGACAAACTCTCTGTGCAAAGTGTCATTTCCGTTTTGGTTTTATGGCATTTCCCATCATCATCATCACCATTATCATCTCACACCGCATTTTCCATTGTTTGCCCGAAAGCGGAAGAGAACGCATTTCCTGCTCCCCGGTGCTTTGTGGCTGGAAAATGCAAACACCGCCAAGGCCAAGGAAAATGCAAGACGCTGGCTAAATGTGTCTAAAAAAAAATGCATATATTTATTGTTAAAACCGAAAATTAAAAAAAAAAAAATAAAAAGGAAAAAGAGGAAAAAGTAAATAAAATGGAATGTTTTTTCCAATTATTCTGTCAACTTGGCCTGCAAAGAGATTCGCCTGAGCAAATTTACTTTTCTCGAGATCAAATTTTTAATTACTCTTTGCCATTCGCTATTTACATAATTTCATTTCGTTTTCACACCTCCACCGCTGCCTCCGCCTCCGCCGCCGCCCCTGACCTTGTGTGCTCGCCTTCTGAATGGGGCCTGTGAGCTGAGTGCACTGTCGTCGCCAGCCACCCACACCTTCGTTTCGACCTTGTCAAGGTCCCGTTGCGCCCCAATGCCTTGCCTTAATGATAGACGACCTCTCAGAAGCTCAGAACTCAGGACTCTCTTCTGGCCCTCAGTTCTCTCAGGCTCTTCAGGCGACCCACTGAAGCAATGCCTTTCCACTACCACCTCCACTTCCATTTCCATTCAAAGTGCCCGGCAAAACAAAATGGCTAAGCAAATAGGGCGGGCGGTCCGGCCAGGGAGGGCGTGGCGGCTGGGCTCAACCAGCCATGCACTCGACAAGCTGGCCAATTGTTATTGTCGCCGAACGGGCGAGGGACGCGCAATAGCAACAGCTGCTTATTATTATGGTGCACAGAGGTGGCCAAGATAATGGCATTTCGGATGGCTTCGAAAGGAGGAAATGTATTTGCCCTTAAACACCTGTTAGATCTTTTATTAAGTGACATAAAAACCACCTTTTTATGGGGAGAATATTGAGTAGAAATTGAGTCTTTAAAGTGGTAGGATTTTATATTAATTTTTTAATACTTAAAATTATTAATTTGATGAGAGAAGTCTATTGGATAACAATTTAAATGTGAATCTTTGTGGAGGCAATTTAATTTGTGATACATTTTATTATTAGCCTGAAAGTTTCAACCAGAAAATGCAATTTAATAGATTAATTTTACCATAGAAGTCATAAAGATATATTATTATATCAGCAGAAAACCTTGTCGATGCATTCTATAATTAACCTAAAAATACCAACCATTAAATGCAGCTGAATATATTCATTTTTCAATATGGTAAAGATATACTATTTATCAGCAGAAAACCTCGCTGAGGATTTTATTAGTTACCTAAAAATGCCAATCATTAAATGCAACTTAAAAGATGCATTTTTCAATAAAGGTATATAATTTATTGGCTGAAAACCATTATCTCTTTCAAAACAAATATTTATATGCATAAAAGAAAGCCACCAAAAAAGTACGAAATAATTTCCAGACACTAGTTAAGCCACCGCCATAGTAAGTCCTAAAAAAAATTCCAGGTTTGTGTCCGCGACACACGTGGCTTGATTTGTGCTTATTGAAATGGGCGTTTATTTGCCTAATAACTTAGCCCATGGCCAAGGCCATGTAATAGATAGGCAATTACCGAAACCCAATGGCTGACCAAATTGTCGACAATCAAATGTCCATTCCAAGTCCCGAACCCAAGGACCATCACTCCATCATCATCATCATCAGTTTCGGCTTTTTGCCACTCAATTAAGGGGAGCATTGTTTCAAGTTGCAACTACTACTCTGCTGAAACTACTTGCTACTGAAACTATATTTGCACATGTGCCAAAGTTTTCGCTACAAATTGCTGGCATTCAGTTCGACCATTATAGCCGCACTCCTCGCTCCCTGCCTAAACTTAGGGGCCAACACGTTTCAATTTGGCCCCAAAATATGCAACACATTTCCCGGGTGTGTGTGTGGGTGTTATCTCCGTTCGGGGTCTGTTTCATCTGGCTGTTTATAATGGCCAACAGACTATGTGAGCCAAACCGAAAATTGTGTCAAAAGCGAGGGATACAATATGAACTCATGTGTAATTGCATTGATAAGTCAACTTTAGTATTTGCGGCCAGCAGCTGGCCAAAATATTTGGTTGGCCCCAAACAATGGCCTTAATTATGGCTTAAATCTATGAGCTTAGAGTGGTTATTTAAGAGATGCGATCATTTAATGTGCTTAATGGGTTTAAATTTTAATTTAAATGGAAGTATTCATTAAAGAACTTCAATTTATTAATAAATTGCAAAAGTTTTTAAGTAGTAAATGGTATTTTAGTACCAAATTTATAACAGTTTTAGTTAGTAAAATCTATTGCCAAATCAGGGAATTATTTTTAGGTTTTAGAATTAAGAAAATAACAGGTTTTAAATCATGAATAAATACTTAATTAAAAATCCCTAGACATCCTCTTACATTTATTTATTATTTATCCAATAGAAGCATGGTTTTCTTCATTAATTAAAGCCTGCCAGAGTTCAAAAACACATCTTTAACAAGACGAACATTGCTTCTAATCGAATTGTAAATTATCCCAACAAAATCGTTTAAATATTCCCCGTACAGCTCATCATTTAATATGCTTTAGACATCGGCCACTTGTCTATTTATATGCCTAAGCCACATGATCTGTGTCTGTGCTTGAATTGGAGTCTTATTTTTTAGCACAATTGATTTGTCGTAGACAGAAAATTCAATTTCGTCTGCGAATTTCACCGCTTTGCATACTTAAAACTCTTTGAGACCAAAATTAGCCCGCAGCTCCCACCACTCCTGGCTGCCATTATTTCAACAATACGGGGCTACGTGGGAGCACCTTGTTTCTTATTTCTTGGTAAAAGACTCACTCAGACTGCCATGACGTATGCTTGATATGCGAAATTCCAGGCGACAAAGCTGAAATAAAGCGAAAACAGTAGACATTTTTTTGTTATTTTCTTCATTTTTTTTTGTTGTCTCTTTGCAAATTCCAGGGAATTTTCTTCTTTTGCGGAGGCGAGCAATTTGGCAAACGAACAATGACAACTGGATGACATTTGAATTATGCTGGCACAGCGTGTGTATTACAAGGTCGCGGTTAATGCGGCCACCTGTGCGTATGAGTAATTCGCGAATTCTCTCTCTTAGGGAACGGGAGTCGCGTGCGGCGAAAATATGTCTCTGGGATTTGTCTAATTACATCGACCAACAACAAAAAACAACACAAAAAAAGAAACTGTTTCTTTCCACAGAGAAACTTTCGCAAGAACAAAAAAAAAGAAAAACACGAGCGAGTACACACAAGAAAGAAAGTTTGACAGGAAATTTGTAGGGAAGTCAGACTGACTGACATCCTGACACAAATATTTACAGATTGTAACTGTATTTATGTTTGTAGAGCAGAGCCACCACCGGTACTCTGTCCACTTGGGCTCACTCATTCCTCCCCTGCGGCTAGACATGGCCCGTTGTTACAGTCATGACTGGCAGCTTGCGTCCATGCATGTGTGCGTAAGTGGCATCACCATCAAGTCATAGTCATCGTCATCCTCGTCGTCATCGTCGTCGTTGTGACAAACGGTTGCAATCCCCGCCAGCTATTCGCCGAGGTACCGAACGAAGAACCCCTTTCTGCCCCAGACACACACACATCCGGCGAATGTGCAAATTGAAGGAGTCGCAGAGGGGCCAACAGGGGTTAAGGGTGCTATCATAATGCGTGCGCCAGCAGAGAGCGAAAATCTTAGCTGAAAGGTTAATGTATTTCAAGGGAAAGAGGTGTGGATTTTAAATAAAATAAATAACTAGCTGCATTTACCATAAATCAACTCTATAAATAATTATTGAATATAACAAATTATTTAATGAAATTTATTTTAATTAATATAAAATCTTTAGATACTTTTTCAGTGCTGTTTCTTTATAAAATCTCTTTTTCAGTGCTTTATCTTTATAAAATCGTTAGCTTAATGTCACTCTCCTACTGCCATACCATTGCTTGCAGTGTGTCCTTGGCTGTTATCCTTTCCGCAACGCACTTGAGATCCTGTTGATGCCACACACTCGCTGCTGCTGGAAGCGTTAATGGCATCTCTGGCGGAATGCAGCTTGCACTATAATTCTAATCTTTTTGTTTTTCTCTCGCATCTCCGGCCGAGAGGCTGCTTCGCTCATTAAATTCCCCTCCTGCCAGCTTTAAGGTTTTACTTTGCCAAATTGTTGGGGAGTAAACAAACATTCCTTCCACTTGGCTGGCGAAAGCACTTATCTTAAATTTGATCAACTCAGAGGGAATGCCCCCCAAAAACTCGAACCCGAAAACTCCCTCCAGCTGTCCATCTTCACACAGGAAATGGGGTTGGGGCATGACTTTCGATATATATCTCACTTCCTGCTGCCGCCGCTGCCGCTGCCGCTGCTGCTGCCTCTGGTTTTTTGGCTAACCATTTAGAAAACAATTTAAAATAATGCCACTGCAGAAAGGCAAAAGCAAACAAAGAAGCGAATAACGAACAAGTTTGCTTACGTGTACAAGAAAAATGCAAATAAAAGAGCGCAAAACAAACAGCGGACGAAGTAAACAGGGGCAGCAGCAGCAGCGCAAAACAAGCAATCAATAATCAATATGGAGTAAATATTATTTTGAAGAGCCAGTAAATAGCACAACACACTCGATGTCGATGCTGGCTTAAATCAAAGAGCCTTCAGGAAGATTTCCCCTCGGCTTGAATTTCATTTCGCTGCTTTGTCCAGCACGACTCTGGGATATTCCTTGCCCAATCCCCAGCTGCGATTTGTGTGGCTTTCAGCTCTGCGAGAAGCTCTGTGGGCGTGACATAACTGGTTTATCAGTTGAGCAGGAGCAGGAGGCGGAAGTCCTCCCACTAGACCAAAGCACCACGAAGCATCTCCCACTCGCCAGGCGGAAATCAGTTTTGATTTCAATTTCTCTTTCACCTTTTCCCACATGATGATGTCCTTATTTACGCCGCCATTGTTGCTGCCGTGCACCATGCCGTGCCGTGCCGTGTCCAGTCGAGTGTGTCCTTTACGAAATGAAAACGTTATTTCAGCCTCCCATTAGACTGCTTTTCATGCGCAAAATTAAGTTCTTGGCAGCAGCCACTGATTGTGACTAAGCGGAACACTCGAGGAAATATTGTTTACATAAATTTTGGTTGCAAATTTGTATTAAAAAATTGAAGGAAAATTTATTTCCAAGTCACTTAGGTACATTTTATATATTTAAGCACTTTAAGTCACTTAAGGATATATTATTTATATAAATATTAAATATATATTTAGGTTTGAGGTATTTAAACTCATCCTGAAGTAATAAAAACACTTTTATAATTAATAAAAATAAATTGTAAGTATATGCAGATTTTTTTATATTAAATATAAATCCTTTCGTTATTTAAAAATGAATTCTTTATATATGTAAATATTGAATATATAAGTTATAGAAATGAAAATGCATCCTGAAATAATAATATTATTATTATATATTATTTTTTATTACTTTAGAATTAATTTTAATGCCTAAAATTGATTTTTTTAATATTAAAACTCAATATTATTATTATATGTTAATAATATTAACTAAGTTACTGAGTCTTAATATTAAATAAATCAATTTTAGGCATTAAAATCCATTAAACTCCATTCTAAAGTAATAAAAAACCCATTAAAGGCATATCTTTACTACTTAAAACTTAAATACATATCCTTTTGATATAAAAACCTCTTCTAGAGCCATAAAATAACCATAAATCTGCAAACTATTGGCTTAGTGAGAGTCATGTCTTTTCTATTGTGGCCAAGTTCTCTTGGTCTTGTACCTTTTTTTTTGCACTCCACACCATTTCCATTCTTGTGTAATCTGTAAAGCTGTCAGCTTGAGTGCGTGTGTGTGTGTGTGTGGCATTGGCATATTATTCCTTGGCATTGTTTGCAAAAATTATAGCATACATCTGCGGGCAACCGGCAGCTGTCATTCATTAATCATTCCATTTGTCACCTCTCCAACACACACACACACAGGCAGGCACACCACACGCAGGACAACGCTGTCGGGCTGAAGGAGGAGCAATCATGCGGCCATATATATAGCCACTATATATTCGCAATTAATATAAAATTATTTCCGCTGGGCGGCGGCGGTTTGTATCAAATAAACGAACCACGGGGATTGCGTGGAGTGTTATATGGTGCACATACATATATAGTATATCCTTGCATAACGGCGCCCATCAAGCGGCAATTAATTTATATAATCGAATTATGGCACGGCACGATTTTAATTAATATTTCTTGGCCATTCATATTGTGTGTCCTTTTAATGGGAACAACAATTACATCAGTCAAACGAGCCGAGTTGATCAATCAATTAATTTCAGCTCCATTTGACACTGGGTGTGATGCTGCCGCCCCTGCTGCTATTTTAGCTAATTCTAGTTTACCCCAACCCCAACCCCACCCCACCCCAAAAAGAGGATTCAATTTCCAAGAAGCGCTCAAAATTGAATTTTCGCCACTTGAGAACTTAATTTGGCAAACAGTGGCAGCAGCAGCAGCCTGGATAAATTAACCTTTGCCTCATTTGCAACCAGCCAAAAAAAAAAAAACAAAATATAAGAAGAGAAAAGGAAAATGGAAATTTGCAAATCAAATTACTAAGCTTCCTACACATTAGCTCCCCTTCGTTTCGCTACGTTTATTTTCTCAGTGCACGGAGAAAAATAGGGGAGCTCTTGAATTATATTTAAAGTAAATTCGAACTATAGGAATAGAAAAAGCTTTAATGAGAAAAATAAAGCTGTGAAATAGAATGTAAAGCAATTTAGTATTAAGCTTAACGCTTAGTATTTTTTAAGTCATTTTCTGTTTAAAAAAGTACTGGCACACTATAAGAAACAAATAAGGCCACACCCAGAAATAAGAAAAGTTCAAGACCCCTTTCACTTAGCTTTAAATGCAACAAATTTAATTAAATAATGCAATTTTTAATAAATAAGTAATAAGTAATATTAAAGAAAGATTGTTTTTAACCAAGAATTTCCCGAATAACATCTTATTCCGATATTTTATAACACAGTATTTTTTTAATGTTATCTTTGGAGCATTATTTAGAAAGTCTCCAGAGATTTTAAGTCCCTAGTTGCCTGAAATTTTTTACCATAACCATAGAAACTACCATAATTTCCTGTATAAACTCCCTTGATATATTTCCTATTAAATCTTACCCAAATCATATTTCTCCCGAATTTCTTACAGTGCACTTTCACAGTGTATAGTATTCCTTCGTATCTCCGAGCATGTTTCCATCTATGCATATTTAAACAGTCTGCTGGCTTTGCGGTTTCTGCGCCTCATGGAACGTGTTAATTGCAGCCACATTTTGCCCATCACGCTGCCGCCACTGGCTTTCTACTACCACCCACCACCCCCGCACCCCCTGCCCCATGCCTCCCAACATTGTCCGTGCGCTTTTCCAGTGTTTTTCCGCTTTTCGCCGCCAACTGCAGCTGCCTAACAAATGCAATTAAAATCTTTGCGCAAAGAAATGGTTGCTGCCTGAACGGCACGAGATATGGCAGAGTAGGACCCAGCAGCGGGGTGACAGATAACATATTGCCCACGTCCGAGAGAAATGTGCATGGACAGAGAGCAAAGTACAGAGAAAGATTTTCACACACAACAAAAAAAAAAAACTAATAAAACAAATGGCATTTATCTGCACTTCTTTGGCCTTACAAATCTAATTTGGACCACAGACGATGGCTGGGCAACTGCTCCAGATACATTTTAGATTCCGCCTGACTAATGTGGTCTGTTGTCCCTCAGTCCTGCGGTCCAAGCTTGATCTCTGTGAGTTTTTCTTATGAGCCTCTGATGAGCTCTAGCCGCCGGCTATTTCGGTTTATTTATTATTATTTATTTTTGTTTACCAACTGGACTTAATTCTATGGGGATTTTGTGGGGGATTATTGTGGAAATTATCTTGGGAAAATAATACATATTTTAGAGATTGTATTGGTAAAGAGTAATAAATATAAATATAAATAAATAACAGGCAGACAAGGAGGGTGTTGAATTTATTGCTAAATTTAAGAGCTTCTTGGAAATCTTAATTTAAGAATTATACAAAAAGTCTGCTACAAAATCTATTAAAAGATAACCCTTCAAGTCGTTGTGTGCGGAATTTTGTGGAAATTATATAAGGAAAATAATATGTATTTTTAAATAACACTCAGTTCAGTTTATTGCTGAATTTAAGAGTTTCAGGGAAATCTCTCCTTAAAAAAGGTATGAAAATATGTCTAAAAGTAAGCCACAAATTCTATAAATTAAAAGAACCCAGAACTCCAAAGCCAAGAAGAAGTATAGAGTACTTTAAAACACCCATTTAAAAGATTTCATAATGATAAATATATCTTCTGACAATCTCCCTTTATTTAAGGGTATTCTATCAGTCTTGTCTAGTTCTATTTATCTTCGCCTCTTGCCGCCTCCCCCACACTGCCGCTAATTAAGCTGCAAGTGGCAGCTGCCTCCGGAGGCGCTGCACGGAGTGTGGCCAAGAGGGAAGTATTCCCGACACGAACTAAAGTGAATATATTTTTTTTTCCGGCTATTCGCTAATCGGCTTAGGGCAGTCAGTCCAGGCACTCGATCCACGCAACCACAACAGAAACCGCACACAACAACCACACACAAACACCGTCAACATCAGGCTGTGTGCATCATGCAATATTTAATCACATTAGTTGTAACGGGCCAACGGCCGTATACGCAACAATTTACAACTCGCATTAATTATACGTCGTGTTGGACAATAGTCTTACCTCTCTCTCTCTCTCTTTCTCCCTCTCCTTGCAGCCCGGCGTTCCTTGGTAATTAATTATTAATGCATCTGAAGAGCAGGCTGTCCGGCGAGGCTGTCCTTGGCAGCGAAACTGCAGCACTGAATGACGGCCAGCAATCACAATAGACGATAGACGATAGCAACAACAACAACTGGTGGTGGTGCTGCTGGTGGTGGTGGTGGTGCTGCTGCAACAATGGCCAGTGGCAACAATGAAACTGCGCCGCTCTACTGCGGCAGCGGCATGGATAATTTCCATACAAGGTAGGCGACTTTACCCAATGTCAATGCCAAATGCCGGCGGGCAGGAAAATGCGCCTCAAGGACAGCGACGACAACGGCGACGACGACAATAACTGTTCAGACATATACATACATACAAGCCAGAAATCGGGACAACATACAGGACGAAACGACAACAACACCATTAGCTGTTGGAGGGGACGACAATACGGCGAATCGTTCAGAAATCGATTATCGCCTCGTCACCCCGGCCATTATCCACGTTTTGATTTGATTTATGCACTGAGACACAAAATATGGAATATATCTAAAAGTATGTAACGGAAAAAGGCATTTCCCGTACTATTGCATACTTTTTGACGACTTATTAAGGGTTTCCAAATCACCCGGAAGCTTAATGAGCATATTAACGAAATAAAATAAATAAAATTAAAATATATATCTTAAAAATCAAGTTAAATATTTATTTTAAATATCTTAGATATTAATTTATAATTATTTACTTTCCTTCTAAAGTTTCGTTAATATGTTATTTAATTACTTGAACATTTTCTTTCACTACAAACAATTTTCTCGAGCGATTAAGTGACACACAAAAAAAAACAGCAGAAAGGCAGAAAACAGATTTGTCAACAGCAAGGTCAACAAATGATGGCTAAAATCAATTTAATTGACCGTTTCCTATAGGCCATCCCAGTGTCCATCTGCTGCACCCATAAAAAAACACACCGAGCCCGGGGGCTACAAGTATTTATATTCCTTGCATGCCAAAAGGTCGTAAAAGGTGAAGATTAAAAGAGGCCCTAAAGAAAAACTTTATGGCGGCATAGAAAATTCAATTCTTAGCTGAAATATTCATAAATATAAGGGGTAATAAATGTGAGAGGTAATAATAAATAGTAAAAGCAATTGGGTAATAAAATTCAATCAGGGTCATGCTTTTAATGTGAATAGGCATTGATTAAGGCGCATTTGCTGACTGATAAATAATTCTACGACACAACAAAATCTTGTCCAGGAATTTCTGTTCGTTACAAAGAACGTAGTAAATACTTCATGAAGTTTTATATCTTTTGGAACGAGAAGTACATTTTTAGGAATTAAAAAACTTGTTTTAAGTCTTCCTGAATGTTAATGTGAAAACTTTTGTATACTTTTCTTTTGTCGAGGAATTTTTATTACTTGACGTTTAACTACCCTTTAAAGTTTTCCTAAAAATTTGTCTTGCCATTTATTTCCCCTTAACCTTTCCCCAAAAATGTGTCTTATTGATCTTTTGCGGAAATTTCTAAGCTTCAAATTCATTAAATTAAGCTGAAGATTTTTCTTACATTGGCCATAAAGCTGCCACGCTGTCTTGGTCCTTATTGATGGACCATAAAAAATGTTCCCTAGTTTATTAGGTCACTTGCTCGTCATAGATAAAGAATATTACCCAATCGGCGTACATAAATCATTGATGATCATTTATTTGCCGTGATTAAGCTGTGCGCTGTGTGAACTGCAAATTATTCACTCTACTGTTACACCGCACTCTGGCCAACACTCTCTCTCTCTCTGCCTGGGCTTAGCTGTGTGTGTGAGCCAAATGCTTTTAGTTTTAATTAGAGCCAGTCTGGGCAACATTAATGGCCACAAAGTGGCCGGCCACAGCATCCCTGAAATGCTGGGCGAGTCGCTTTAATTAAAGGTAGCCGTAGTCGGAGTTTGAAAGATGACTGTATGGCAATTAGATGTGTATCCAACACTTGGCCATTTACTTTTGTGTCAAAGACGTGCCAAATTGCTGGCGACGTCTTTTCCACCGAGGGCGACACTTGACGCTGTCACGCCCCAGACAGACAAACCACCCACAGAGGAGACTAGCCTCCCTTTTTTTAGGGAGAGGCACCACCCAAACGGGCCCTAAAAGCCACCCAACCCACCCACAAAGTCGTCTCCAAGCGCCACTCAAGCGGCAAACAGCCAGAGAAGAAACGAGGGATCGTGTCAAAACATATAAAGGAGATTATCTTCTTGGCACCGGGTGAGGAAATACCCTTTTTCAGGGAATCGATGGGGTTGAGAATATATTCTTTCTTATCTGAAGGAACTCTACATAAAATAGTCTTAAAATAATGTGCTTCAATGCCGCATAATTTTGCTGGTATTGCCATAATATATTATATATTTTTGAGATTAAAGTTTGGGCTTTAATTGGGGATTTTAAATCCCCCAAATTCCCTGAAATAAATAGGATATAGAGAGTATAAAAGCTACCCTTTCGAGCAAACTAACAATACCCGTCTGCAAGGATATTTTTTTTTTGGCAAAGAAAAAGTGGAATTCAAACGCCAATGTGTCACACAGTCCACACATACACACATTAAATGTATAGCGGCAGGCGCAAAAGTGCAACCCTTCCCCATGGCGGCAACGTGACGTATACGCAATATAAATGGCAAGCGAGAAATGCGAAAATGCGAAAAAGGGAACAACCGAAAGTTTTTGGCGAACAAAAAAATAAATAACGAATTGGAAGGAAAAACCGCAACAAAACACGCACAAAACAAGCAATTAACATAAATAATAAAGAACGAACGGCGGCGGCGGCGGCATCAGCCCCTTTTGTCAAAGGCAACCGCCTTTGCCTTTGCCAGCGAGAAAAGCCAGAAAAGCCCCGAAAAAGCCAGAAAAACCGAACACCAAAAAATGTGCAGAAATTGCTGCTGGAAAATATTTAATTTACCAAATGCGTTGTCGCTTTTTGCGGCCGTGTATTCCCCAAACAAATGAAACAAATGCCGCAGACACACACACACATGACTGACGTTAAAGGCTTCAGCTCCAGCTGATGGACAGGTACTGGAGGTGTGTCTACGTGGCCCTCAAGCGGGGAGGGAAAAAAAACAGCGAAATTGAAACGCTTTCCGAAATGCCGGCGACACTTTTCGGGGCAACCCTCATCTCGGCGCAACTCCTGGGGAATTTACAACTCCATTCATCAAATTCACAAAAACTTTTGGGGGGCTGCCACGCACACACACACACACATTTCGCGTTGGATTTTACGTTTACCTTGGTCAAAATCCCAGACTCTTGTCTCCCCGCCTACCAAAAATTCAACGCTGAGTCTAATTTATGGCCTTTGATAATCCATGTTGATGAATGGCAATGGCAAAGGCAGCGGCAGCAACGACAACGACATCGTCGACGACGACATGAATGAAGTCGAAGTCCTGGAATTGTTTTGCAACACCCTGCCCTTGCCCTGTCCGGCACAAAGTTATTGGCCCAGAAATCAGGCAGAGTCAGCTGTCGAAATGAACCCCCAATAAGCCAAACAAGCTAGGCAAATAACCAAAACATGTTACACGGCAAAAATGCAGGTCATTCTAGGGGATCAACAGGGCTTAGTGTTGTGTTAACAAAATATTAAGAGAAAGTGGTTATTATTTAATACATAGCTCTTATTTTAGCCCAAATGTTTTTAGTTATGACATTTATATAGACTTCTTAAATAGGTTTATTATTTATTGCCTTAAAGTAACCCTACCCATTTGTCTCTGTGTATAAAACCCTTTCAAAAAGGTATTGCAACAAAATTGAAAGTTTGCTGACAAGTTCTTCGACATAGTTTTCCTGAAAAAAAAATAATAGAGACATTTTTCCTACTCCTACATCCCATTTCCTGGCTACTAGAATGTTTTTTCAGTTGGTCTTTGTCAGAAACAAATTAATATGAACTTTGCTGGGAAAAAAACCTCAAATTTGTGCAGCTTGCAACTCGGTTGGTAATGAAAATTTCCAGCAAACTAAAAACTTGCCCACAAATTTAGCTTAGATTCCTCAATAAAACTGTCATTGGGCAGCAGAGTCCTTTTTGCCCAATAAAAGTAGTAAATGGGCGGAAATTCGCATGAAAACTATAAACAATTTAACTTAAGTCCTGGCCCTGACAGGAGCACCAGGACCAGCAGGACACCCACACGTGTCAGTCTGGCTGGTTGCAAGTTTATTAAACATTTTTTGCCTGCCAGTCAACCGCAGGGCTAAAGGCGGCAGGACACACTCGCAGCACACACGCAGGATGCAGTAGGATTCACCCCCCCGAAGGCGTTAAAGTGTCGTGTTTGTGGCTCTCGCCTCGCATTTTCCTATATAAATTTTATGCTAAGTCTAATTTGTTGGCTGCAACTTGCACAAAAGGCACAAAAACAAAAAGAAAAAAACCATCTGCTGCACTGGGAAAACAACATCAACAATTGGGTGCAAAAAAAGGCCAAAAGGCAAAGAGCAAAGGAAAGCGTTGAAAGCGGCTTCGGGTTAGCCAGGGAAATAGGTAGGGTGAGGCACTGGAAAAAAAGGGAAAAACCATCTAAAATATTAGAATTTAAGAAATTCCTTAAAAACTCTTTTATACGAAGTTTTATCTGGCGATATTCTTAAAGAACATATCACATTTTTACTTAGAGAAATGCCTAATTATATATGGAAATAAATTCTTTTTGTAAACCAAAGTTTGATTCATATTTTATTATATTTAATCTATCTTTTTAAATATTTTATATATATATTTTTATACATTTTATATATTTTTAACACACTTGTAAAACCCTTTGCTTACTTATTTTATTTTCTGAGTGCCTTTAGCAAATTCCCAAAAACTTCCAGCCGCAGGCCAACTGAGAAATTTGAATCCTACTCCCTCCCAGGCTCTCCCTTCGCACTTTTTCTCACTTTCTCTCCCCGACTTTTTTTTTTGGCTAACGAAAAACTAAACAAAAGCCAGTAAAATGTTTATCCCAGGACGGGCGTTGTGGGCGTGGCTGGGCTTTCGCTTTAGGCCTCGGTGAGTTTATTGCCTCAACTGCTGCAAATGCTGCTGCTGCTGTTTGGCAAGTCAACGGAAATGGCTTTTGGATGGTTTTATTGCCTGTTGTTTTGGGCCAAAAGAGAGTGAGTGGGTAAAGCCAGAGTCTCTAAGCGTAAGGGGTAACAAATTGGTTAGGGCTAACTAGAGCATAATAACCGAAACATAATTTGCCAAGAGCCTGGCCCTACGCCTTTCCATATTTCGATTTGTGTCTTGATTGTACTGCAGCTTCAAGTTGATTTATATGTCTATATCCAGAAAAGCTTGAAGTAAAGGTTACAACTACTAATTTATGTAGTTTTCCTAGCTCTTATTTTATTTAACAACAGCAAGATGTTGTTCTTAACTGTTAAATAATTTTCATAATATATTTTCCTCTCCCTTGCAGCTACAAAAACATGCATGGCTATGTCTCGCTGGTGGTCTGCATCCTGGGCACCATAGCCAATACCCTGAACATCATTGTGCTGACACGCCGGGAGATGCGCTCCCCCACGAATGCCATTCTCACGGGTCTGGCCGTGGCCGATCTGGCCGTAATGCTGGAATACATACCCTACACCATACACGACTATATCCTCACGGATAGCTTGCCGCGCGAGGAGAAGCTCAGCTACAGCTGGGCCTGCTTCATCAAGTTCCACTCGATCTTTGCCCAAGTCCTGCATACGATATCCATATGGCTCACGGTGACTCTCGCCGTTTGGAGATACATAGCTGTGGGTTATCCCCAGAAGAATCGGGTGTGGTGCGGCATGAGAACCACTATAATTACCATAACCACAGCCTATGTGGTGTGCATTCTGGTGGTTTCCCCCTCACTATATCTGATCACAGCCATAACGGAGTATGTGGATCAATTGGATGCCAATGGCAAGGTGATTAACTCCATACCCATGACGCAGTTTGTGATTGATTATAGAAATGAGATAATGATGAGTGTTAGGGCGGCGGCACTGAATGCCACGCCCCCGGGTTCGGCTCTGAATGAAAGTCTCTGGGTGAATGTGAGTTCTCTGATTACTACAACGACGACTACGACGGCGATGCCACCCATATTTACACCCTCGCCGGTGGTAAGAAACGTGACCGTCTATCGGCTTTATCACAGCGACTTGGCCCTGCATAATGCCTCGCTGCAGAATGCCACCTTTCTCATATACAGTGTGGTGATCAAGCTGATACCCTGCATAGCACTCACCATACTCTCGGTACGTCTGATTCTGGCCCTGTTGGAGGCCAAGCGGCGGAGGAAGAAGCTCACTAGCAAGCCAACGGCTCCCACGGCCTCTAGTAATGGCACCAAATCCGTGATCAATGGCAAGGCAGCGGATAGGCCGAGGAAAAATAGCAAAACCCTGGAGAAGGAGAAGCAAACGGATCGCACAACCAGGATGCTGCTGGCGGTGTTGCTGCTCTTCCTGATCACCGAGTTTCCGCAGGGAATTATGGGTCTGCTGAATGCCCTGCTGGGCGATGCCTTCCTAGTGCAATGCTATCTGAGACTGAGTGAGTTTATTTACTATATTTTATTGTTAATTAAATATTTAGTTTAATACCAAATCCTAATCCCACCATTACCTTTCTCCTTTCCTCTTTTTCCAGGTGACCTCATGGACATTTTGGCCCTGATAAACTCCAGCATTAACTTCATCCTTTACTGCTCGATGAGCAAGCAGTTCAGGACCACCTTTACCCTACTCTTTCGTCCCAAGTTCCTGGACAAGTGGCTGCCAGTGGCCCAAGATGAGGTGGCAGCCGCTCGTGCGGAGCGTTCGGCGGTGGCTCCGGCCCTGGAGAAGGGTCCACGAAAGCCGCAAGTGGTGACTGCCACCACCACCACGAACATTACGCAGGTGACGAATCTGTAGCATAGGAATCGTGGGCATCGCGGCAATCGCAGGAATCTGCTGAGCCGCCTGCTTAGTGTCCTGAAACGACGCCGAAGGGAGTCCGGCGCAGGAGGAGGTCCCATGGCGGGGCCTGTGTCCAGCGTGGAGCCAGCAGCGGATCCTCTGGCCCTGCAATTCCAGGCCATTGTCGTGGTTGTGGACAAAGTGAGCGGGGCAACGGATCATCAGCTATATACGGCTGATCAGGCTCGAACTGTGACGTAGTTATGCGAAACCAAAAACAGAAAACAAAGCCCCTTGATAATAGTATATATTCTAAGGGAATCCATGTAAAAACTGAACTAGTTATGTAATCTTTAGGCAAGTAAGATATACCAGGATAAACACGAGTTATTTGCATACTTTGGAGCTTCGTTAAGGATATAAATAACACTAGTCAGCAGGGGAATTGGGTGTAGACTTTGGTGTGATGAATCTCTATTTTTTTGATAATGAAATTTCCGTTTTAGGTCTTAATGTAAGAGGTTTCCTAGGCGTTTAAGAGGGAGTTGAAGTTTGAAAAATGTTTTCTATAATTTCTTAGGCAAGATACTGAAGTTATTCATTGCAAATTTCTCACTACTTTTGTGGAAGGTTCTAATAAATTTACTTCTTTTGTCATACATCGCTACCTGAAGGCTTAAATATATAATATAAATATTAATTATTATTAAAACGAATAAGAAAATTAATTAAATTACAATTCTAATATGTCCTTGCCTGTATTTGTGTTATTAATACAACGAAATTAAACAAAAAATGAAGAAAAACCCAAAAGTGAATAAAATAATTATTTCTCTATAAAAACTTAAAACTTCATTAAATATTTTATATATATTTTAATTAAAATTGAAATTCCTGTCCAGATTCAGAGCACCAAGTCTACTGGGGAACACCTAGAATACTTTTCCAGCCCTCAGAACACTTTCCTTGCAGTCTGGTGTAGTAATAAAGCGTTGGCCCATCACTCATACGCACCATTGGCCTTGCCTCTATTCGTCTTCACAGTAACCCCCTCTTGTGGGAAGCTGTAAAAATATTGTGTATAAATTCGCACACACACACACACATAGTATAGCTATACACGTTTCAGCTTTCTAAATCAAATCATAAATTGAGCTATTGCAGCTTTTCTTTGCAAATGCATTTTCATGTTGATTTCATTCGAATAAAGTATGCAATGCACGCGTGCTCACACACAGAACTACGAATTTTTGGCAACGATTTAAGCAGAATATATATATATATGTTGATGACCGTATGTATATATTTATTAATAGCAATTAAATATAATTGTATGCAAAGGAAGAATTTCTTACAAATATTTTGATAGCCTTAGTTGAGCCAATTTTGGGAGGGAAATATATATGTAGAATATATGTACAATCTCAGTTGCAGTGAACTGGTTTATAATGGGAAATTCTTTTATACGGAATTAGATTTGGGCTGTGAACGAAATCATATTATTTGTATTTATCTTGTGCTTGATTTTAGTTGGGAATTCACTCACGTTTCGTTGGTGGTAATTTAAGCCAGGCTCACTGCAGCTGACCGAATGAAGAAGCTCCAAATGAAACAAGGCATAAATATATGTTATTTATTTGTCAAATAAAATCACAAAAGCTCTGCGACAGACAGACAGACAGCTGCTTAAAATGACAAGCAAACGAATAAATTATGACGATTGAGGTATTTGCAACTGAGCCCCGACAAATACTTTTCAATCTCGTTAATAATGAACCGATAAATCAGCCGCCAGATACTTTGGAGCACATGTGTAGCCATAAACAGTATAAGTAAGGAAA
>JAEIIU010045289.1:0-10066 GCA_018874675.1 Drosophila baimaii | reverse complement strand
GGGTACGAGTGGGCGGCGGATGGTGGGATTCCTCACTGGACTGCTAATTATTTAACTCCGCTTTCAAGTCTCCGCCAATAACGAAAGGCCGGCGGAGTTATGAGCTTGTTGCTTGTGTAGGCGGCAGCTATACAGCTTTAGATTGAGAAACGTCTTAGCTCCAAACCCCATAAAGTTTTAGAATAGATGAAGTTGTTTCCTAAAACCTTAGCTAAACTCATTGAAAAGCCTGATAATAAATGTCAAATGATATTATTGTGACGATCAAATTATTCTTCATTATAAATGATTAAAGGTGTATTTAACAATAAAGCCTGTTTTCCCTGAGAACTACTTTTGCCGTACCGCTTGACAGTTTAATAACATTATTAATCAAGCAACGACATCAGTTATGACAACGTACAATAGCCGAGCAATTTAAGGTTGAAACGTAACACTACACACAGGATCATTAGGGTTACTGTCCGATATAGAGTCCCTATAAAGATATAATCAATTACAGAGTCCACCCAACTGATCCATAAAGATAAATATAACTCAAGTGAGAGTTATCTTTAGGTGATATGTGCTCAGTAATATATGGCGTAATCAATCAAACTCAACAGGATAAAAATAAGAAAACCCCCAAATATTTTGTTGTGAATGAAGTTTTTAACATATTGAGTCCATATACAGATATTATCTATTCGATTCGGATACCAAATGCTCTATAAAGATAAATATATCGCATGTGGTAACTACTTATTCAGATAACAAGTTTTGAGCCCGATAAACAATCAAACAAACTTAACATAGTAAGCCTCAATTGATATAATTTTAACTTCAACCCAGCAATGAAACAAATAACTAAAAAAAAAAGTGGAAATGCGGTTCCTAAATAGGAATATATTAAGTCATTCATATACAAAGATAGTAATCAATCGTTACAGGTATATAATATATTTAAAAAAAAATAACCCAATTGTTTTCTAATAAATAAAGTTCCCTGCAATCCGAAAACTATAATACCGCAAATCTATAAAAATCTACTGAATTCCAATCCTAAGCCCCGGAATTTCGTAATTGATACGGGCTGCAATAATGGGCTGCGATCGAAATTGAGAATTTCCTCGTTCGCTCTCGATTACTCAACGTCGCCTCCAGCTCGGTCGCAATCAAATTGTTGGCTACGCTGGCGTTTTCCGTTCGATTTCCATTCGGTCAGCGAAAAAAAATCGAAGACGCCCGCGGGCTCGACCGGAGGTTTGGTGTTTAGGGAAACTGCAGCCGTATCTGAATCTTTCCGATCGGCAGCTGTTGCCAAGCGCAATTCAATTTACGTTTTTCAACGACTCGTTTTTCTGTGTCACTCCAGAGAGGCAATGTTATGTCTACGTAGGTTCCACCGACTCCCCGCCCATCTGGCCCGGTCTCAAGTTCGCGACATCAGAGTCACGTGTCTGAGTCTTGCCCATTGTCTAAGTTGTTTTCTCTGTTTCTGCCATTGTCGTTCATTATGTTTTGCGCTCGGTTTCAGTTTCGATTTCTGTCTATGTCAACAGACCGGAGACTCACCTCCGCGAAGGGGCGTAGCCAGGCGGAGCGGAGCCGAGCCGGTCAAGGTGGCAGCAGAGCATCCAAGCCGATATGATCTATTGGCCATTCGGAGATGGCTTTACTTAGCTTTACTCAAACGGAGCAGGAATGTCAGGCCATTGATATGTTTCGAAAAGTAAACTACATATTAAATTTGTTGCTTCAAATATTGATTACATACGGCAAGGGGCCGAAAATATGTTGAAATCGAACTATTCAAGTGGTAAATATCGGTTGAAGGATTAGGCATAATGAAAGAGGCAATAGGGAAAGTACTAAAATTTGCATTTGCTATCCTTTCCCCGAAATGTCGCTTTGGAATTCTATTCCTCGCATTATCTTCCCTAATTATCCATCAACACTTGGCTTGGTTCCCCTTTACAATGGCAATGTAATTGCCACAATTACGTAAAATGACGCTACCAAACAAAGGTCGAAGGAGCTAACTATGGAATATAGGCCAGGTGTCGCTTAGAAAATGTATTATTTGTGCAGTTGCAGAAGTATGTCTCACCTCATGAAGTGAAAAGTGAAAAGCACTTACACCGAAGAGAGTGGATTCTCCAGCAGGGAATTGATGACAGACTATGGACATTTTGGATATATAGGGGCAAGCCAAGCCCATCTAGCAGATTTAATGGCCCCAAATAGCTAACAATGGAATATAGGACAGGTGTCGCTCAGGACATTCGCAGAAATAGGTTTCCTCCTAATAAGTTCCAAGTTCAAAGCACTTAAAAAGGAGATAATTGATTCTCCTACTGCAAATGGACGGAGACTATAGACTTTCAGTGTACCAAGGTAAGCACAGTTTATTTAAATGGTTAAAGAAATGAGTGCATCGCGAAGAAGTTCCATGATCAAAGCACTTTTTAGGGAAATATAGGGCTCTCCTGCAGGAGTATGTATCGAGACTATACCCTTTTTAGATAAAATGATAAGCCGAATATATTTAAATAATTTCATGGCACATTTGTGGCCCCAAATAGACCTCTGAGTTCGGTTAACTGGTTTCCGATTTCGGGCTATATGGACCATTAATGATCGAATGGTGTTCGGTTTCCAGAACAAAAGCCAGTTAAACCGCATTCGTGCGCCCGTCTATAGCCGAATCTGCGTAGAGTGCGGAGTGAAAACAATTTATAAAACACAAATACATGCAATTATTGATTTTATAAGTAATGCCGTGTTCTCCGATTGTTTCGCAATCCCGCTGCCGCCTCCCCCGCCGACTTGGACCTCCCAGAGATAGCGAGAAATATTCGCACGTACGCGCTCGAATGGGAGGTAATCCGGACTTCGCAGTCGAGACGATTCAGTTGGGTTGTGACAGCGAAAGCCTCAGGTCTTCTGCTCCAAGGAGGCGAACGGATACAACAGGAATACATCTAGGATGCAAGTACACCGGGTGAAGCTCCTAATTGCCTCGGCGGGCATTTTCGTCTTTGCCATTATCTACGGCTGGGTTCTCTTTCCCAAGATCCTAAAGCTTATGATCTCCAAGGTTAGGTTAAGATTGTTCGCGGATGAGCTGGGACTCACCTAACAGGGTTTCTTCACTCAATAGCAAGTCACTCTGAAGCCGGGATCTGATGTCCGGGAACTCTGGTCCAACACGCCCTTTCCCCTGCACTTCTACATCTATGTTTTCAATGTCACCAATCCGGACGAGGTCGCCGAAGGCGGCAAGCCGCGGCTGCAGGAAGTGGGTCCCTTTGTATTCGAGTGGGTTTCAATGGAGGATCCCTCTCATCTGGGGATATTTTTTAATATTTCGATATCCCGTTTTCTTTGCAAGTGAATGGAAGGACAAGTACGACTTGGAGGACGATGTGGTAGAGGACACGGTCAGCTTCAACATGCGGAATACCTTCATATTCAACCAAAAGGATTCACTTCCACTCACTGGGGAAGAGGAGATTATTATGCCACACCCCATATTGCTGGTAAGGTTTTTGGGGCACAAATAAGATATATGGAAATTATCATAAGTATAAAGATTCTTCGCACAAGTTGTATTGAGATTTTACAAGAATTAACGTAAAAGTTCACATAAAACCTATTTGAAAATTTCAAAATAAACACCATTAGAACATCAATGATTCCGGCAGCAAAATAATAAAGCAATTTGATGTTGCATTTAAGGCGACAGCTAATGACCACGTGTCCCATTGTTGCCCATGTGAATTATGCAAATCACATTCCCAGCTCCCAAATAGAAGCAAAACAAATGTGAAAATTAGATAACTTGAGAGATTTTTTAATTTAATTTTAATTTGTAATATTACAGCCTGCTGGCATCACGGTTCAAAGAGAAAAGGCTGCCATGATGGAGTTGGTTTCCAGGGGATTAGGTTTAGTCTTTCCGGATGCCAAGGCCTTCTTTAAGGGCAAATTCATGGACATCTTCTTTCGCGGAATCGACGTGGACTGCTCTCCGGACGACTTTGCCGCCAAGGCAGTCTGCACGGTTTTCTACACAGGCGAAGTTAAGCAGGCGAAGCCAGTGAACCAGACACACTTTCTGCTCTCCTTCATGGGCCAGGTGAGTCACCCCATTACCTAAGAATTACAATATCAGTACGGAAATCTGAGGATGTGATTGCTATGACTCTAGTAACCATCATGTTGCTCTTTGTTTCCTTTCCCTTACATCTCGTGCCCAATGCTGATATAGAATGGCAATGTGCTCAATTTTTCTATTTAAAATATCATATGGCATGATATTTGTTACTTTCAAAGAGAGCGAAATGGGGAGATGGTGATGGTTATGAAAGATTACATTCTCTTTTTAGAACTCGATTTTTAATAATAATATTTTTTGTTCTTAATGTATTTATTGTAGGCCAACCATTCGGATGCTGGACGATTCACAGTGTGTCGCGGGGTGAAGAACAACAAGAAACTAGGCAAGGTGGTTAAGTTCGCCAATGAGCCGGAGCAGGATATTTGGCCGGATGGCGAGTGCAACACTTTCGTGGGCACCGACTCCACGGTCTTCGCACCCGGCTTGAAAAAGGAGGATGGCCTCTGGGCCTTCACCCCGGACTTGTGTCGCTCCCTGGGTGCGTATTACCAGCGAAAGTCCTCGTACCATGGAATGCCGTCTATGAGGTACACCCTGGATATGGGCGATATACGGTCGGACGAGAAACTGCACTGTTTTTGCGACGATCCCGAGGACCTGGACACGTGCCCGCCGAAGGGAACCATGAACTTGGCCCCCTGTGTGGGTGGTCCTTTATTTGCCTCCATGCCGCACTTCTACCTCGCTGATCCCAAATTGCTGGCCGATGTCGATGGCCTGAATCCCAACGAGAAGGATCACGCGGTCTACATAGACTTTGAACTGGTGAGTTAACCAAAATATTTGTAGATAAAGTATCCCGAATAATCAGCGACTTTTGCAGATGTCCGGAACTCCCTTCCAGGCCGCCAAGCGCCTGCAGTTCAACCTGGACATGGAACCAGTGGAGGGCATTGAGCCCCTGAAGAATCTGCCCAAGCTGGTGTTGCCCCTGTTTTGGGTGGAGGAGGGTGTCCAGCTCAACAAGACCTATACCAACCTGGTCAAGTACACGCTTTTTTTGTGAGTGTATTTAAGTATTTTCAAAAGTGGTTTTCAACTTTAACTCCTTGCTTATTTCAGAGGCCTAAAGGTTAACTCTGGTCTGCGCTGGTCCCTGGTCACCCTGTCCCTAGTGGGTCTGATGTCTGCTGGCTATCTCTTCTACCAGAATTCGGACAGCCTGGACATTACGATGCCGCCCAAAATCATCAAGGAGAACAACAAGGTTGAGGATGTGAGCAAGACGAAGGAGCCGCTGCCTGAAGCCAATCCCAAAGCTGCAGCAGCCAGTATACCAACGAATCCGGGGGCCAATAACTTGATTCCGGGCACCAACCTGCCCAGCCTCCGGGTGGAGAAGCGGGAGCGGGAGCGGTACTAGCTCGCGAAGGGCTCGAGAGGTTACCTATCATCACTAGCACCATCCGTAGACGTAGGCACATGCACCTGTGTAGTCGAACTTGCGCTAATAAAATGAGACAGACAAACGCCCAACATTGTCGAATGTCTGGCAAACTGGTCGGTGGCCACTGGAGCGATCGCTAATCGATGATCGCTGATCGCCCAGTGACGAGAGCTGTGCGCTCCACTGACACCAATCGGCGGAGATCAGTGAAATCGTCTGCTAGTCCAGCAAACGAAGTTCGAGATCGACCGACGATCGCATGAGTCTGACAAATTGACAAATTGTTTTTTAACAACAATGGCTGGCTGCAATGTTTGCGAAAAGTTAACGTACGCTAAATGAAAACAATTGTTGAGGCGCACACATGTATAGCGATTTGTAAACGGAAATCGAAAACAACTCTTGTGAAAAGATTTTATAAGCAAAATATTAAAATATGAATTGTCTTGTAATTGTATTGCAGTTGTTTCCTAAAGAATCTGGTTCGTAGCATATAGTAATTACGAAATGAATAAAGCTCAGCGCATTTATCAAAAAAATCGATCGAAGAGATAGAAGTTAAATACGGAAAGTTCATTCACAATTAAAAATATGTACTGGTCAACTTGATAAGGTATTTCTTAGTTGTGTGTTTTGCAAAATATAGTTTATATTTACCAACTAATGCAGAGCAGCGTTTGGCACAAAATATAACGAGAAGAGCTACTGCACAGCCAGACAAAAAATAGTTATGAACCAGACAGGATATGCGAGGAAATGTTCTGTATATGCGTCGACCAGCACATAGCTTGTTTTGGCAATCTCCATGGACCGTGGATGCAAGGATCGCTGACAAGGAGCGATGACCGTCTGGGATCAATTTCTGGTTTCCAAAATCATAAGAGAAAGAGCCGAGGGCGCTGAAAGAGCCACTGGGTGCCTACCTAGGGTGTTTTAATTACCGACTAATACAAACAATTCCAAGCTCGTCTTTCCATCACATAACTTGAACAAATTGTATCTTTACACATAATTTATTTATCGTTTAAAACAACAGTCTATATTATTTAAAAGTATTATTTTTATTATGCAGCTCCACATCTGAGGGGCTGTCGATTATCTCCAACCAAACGATCCTCCAATATCGTCGTATCCTTAGGCAGCTCCACGTACTCCAACAGATCCGCTAATTGATCGCAATGAATTTGAGCATCGTCGACAAAGAAGTCTTCGTCCAGATCCTTGATAAAAACCTCCCTGGCCTTGTCGTGGGTAATCTCCAAATAGTTGAGATCCTTTAGCTGGGGCAGCATGTCCATGTGATCCGAGCTCGTATTATCGTAGGTAAAGCTCAGCCGCTCCAAGCCCGCTGCGGACGAAATCTGAGGCAAATCCAAGAGATTCTCAATGCCGGTCAGATCCAAGTCAACCAAGTTAGTGGCCTTGGACAGGAAGTCGAGTTTGGACAGATTGGTATTGGCCAGATAGAGCTGTTCTAACACCTGAGGCTCGGATATTTTTAGCTCTTTTAGACTCAGGTTATCCTCCAGTTGGACTCTGACAACAGGCCCCTCTAGCTTGACTGATTCCAGACCACTATTGGTGGCCTGCAGATCATATATATTGGCTGTAAGTTTGAGCCTTTTTAGTTGCTGATTAAACGAGAGTTGAAGGTGTTCAACAGATAGAAATATGTTTGAGGGAACTCGTTCTAGCAGATTATTTCTAGCTGAGAATTCCGACAAATTCCTTCGCTGATCTCTGAACAGGTCGTCTGGCAGTTGCGTTAACTGATTTCTGTCCAGAACAACAGAATTCAGCAAGAGTATTTGGGAGAACATAACTTGAGGAATTGCTTTCAACAGATTGCCGGACAAGTTGATTTTCTGAAGCTTCTTGAGTGGCAGGAATATCTTTGGCGGAAGTTCCTCCAGTTGATTGTCGGACAAGTTGAGCTCCTCCAATTGAGTGGCAAGTTCGAAGGTGTTGCTTGCCAACATTTTGAGGGAATTCCCGCCGAAATTCAGTTTTCTCAGCCTTTCAGCACCTTCGAAACACTCTCTCTTAATGCCCTGAACTTGACACTCCAGCACATGAAATTCCACGAGTTGAGGCAGCTGCTGGAACGTATTTCTGGGCAAGTTGGCCAGCTGGGAACTGTGCAGAATGAGCGATTCGTAGCTCCTCAGACTCCGGGTGACGTTCTCAGTGAAAAAGGTTACTTCTGTCCGGTTGGGATAATCCAGATTCATGCAAGTATTTTCCCTACAATCCAGGCTCTCTATTGCCACTTCCTTCAGAGGCTGTGACTCAGCGATCGCGCCACAGATGATCAGCGTGAGCAGAATATAGTCCGGATAGTTTAGCGACATCATCTTGGCAGTAGAAGACTGAGCTTAAAGCTGGCTTTGAGGGGGCTTTTTAACGCCAAACCAGAACTCAACCTTCAAAAACAAAACCCTACACGAGTCGAACAACTGGTCTTCGAGTTGGTTTGTTTTGTTTTGCTTGCATTTTGATCGCACGCCGCCTCGAAATTTGGGGCTAATAAAAATTTATGATTCCTCTCAATGAATACGAGCTTCGTGGCGTTGCTGTAGTTTTGTTTTGGTTCTGAGCTCCGTCGAGCGATAATTTTGGACACTTGGCAATTTGGCCCGATAGCCGGCCGATAAGCACGTTCTCTCGATTCTTCACCCGACACGACTCTCTTCTACGCTATAGTTTACGACATAGGCCGTATCAGCTGATGCTATGAACCGCTTCAAAGCGATGTACATGCATATGTATGTCAAGTGGGGCTACGCTGGGTCTGGCCCGGTGTCTGATGATTATCATATTTTAATGCAAGAATCAAGTATAATTTTAATCTTTTTGGGGCTGCTAACATTGAAGTAGCACAGAAAATATCAGTCAAGACGTAAAAACAGGGACTGCAACTATATTTTAAGTATTTAACAACAATAATTTCAATTAATTAATAATAATTTTAATTAATTTTATAATACAAATAATAATTATTTCTTGAGTTCTATTTTTCTATAAATATAATAATTATTTTACGAGTACTACATCATTATAGATATGTTTATATGTACATATATGATACAAAATAAAACTCAAAATAATAATTAATTATTTATTATTTTACTTAGAAATAAAACTCATAAAATACACATTATTTATGATCAATTTTTGCACTGGTTATGAGGGATTCAACTGTTCCATTCTTATTTAAAACCTAGTACTAACATCGACGAAATAAGTTTGCAAGCGAAAAACTTCATATAAAAAAAAGGTATGATACTAAGATAATCGAAATATTGTCAGCGAAAAGGGTGAAGCGTTGCCAGATCGAAAAATTAAACAGCTGTGATTTGACATAGTGCTACCAGATCAATGACATATGTAAGTTTGCAAGCAAAATAAATGAAAAGTATTTATTTCGCACGGGAAGATGGCAGAAAAAACGAAGAAAAAGCATGTAGCTCGGATGGAGCATTTCAGCAGGTTTGAAGACAAAATAAAACTTATTGAAGCAGTTAAGCCCATTATTTGGGACTTGACCCATAAGGGTAATTTTAACTCCATTTTTATTGGGAATGCCTGGGACTTCGCAATTACGTAAATTATCAGTTATTGGGCGGCGACGGCGTTGACGCCTCCGATTACTTTCCTGCAGCTTAATGGCTGCTACATCATTTTAATTTCCCTCTGGTTTGTTTACAAGTTTGTTTATAAACACAGCTGACAATAAAATTCAGTGTGACCAAAATGGGTAAAAATGAATCATTTTCGTAATGTATTTTGGTCACACTGGCTACTTGCACGAAATAAACCACAATTTCGCTCCGAAAATTTTGCAAGCGATTTTCGTCGGTGTTAGTACTAGGCTTAAAGACTAAAATAATGTGTATCCTTTTCCCAAAAAATATGGATATATCGATACCATATCGATATTTAATGAATGCATCGATGAATCGATAAATCCATACTTTAACTTTGCAATAAATGCGCAATAAATCGCTTTCCTGTTTGATTTATCGGACTATGAAGAGCTTAGGTAAGGATTTGAAAATGTGATAAATGTAATGTGAAAAAAACAACAAAATTCAGATATTTGTTCAATATTATCGATATTTTAATGTTAAAATGATTTTTTCGATATTTCAAATTTCGATGTATCAAACTTTACAATATGATAAAAGAGATATGATCGCTATATTTTTGTCGATTTATCAAAATGGAATTTTCATATATGAACATCCTTAGAACATCCACACTCCTCTATAATGTTACATCCATAATAGAAATACAAAAAACGTCTTTATTTTAAATTATGACAAACAAAGTTATCATTTTGTATTTTGGTCGTTAACTTTTAACTATCCCTATAAATATTTTGCAGCATTTTAATTGTCAATGCATGTCCGACTATTCTGTCGATAAATAAGCGAAGTCACTTAACCATATTAGAAAACCAATAACTCTCAGCTCTTATGACGTTATCTCATTTTCCGGGCATCTCCACGATAGAG
>JAEIIU010045287.1:0-15022 GCA_018874675.1 Drosophila baimaii | reverse complement strand
ATGACTCCTTCACTGCGTTGCAAACTTCTGACTAAAATTATAATACCCTGCAAGGGTATAAAAATGTTGGGCAATAATAATAATTGTTGCAATATTAATAAAGTTCCTGCTCAAGTTTTGGTAAGGGATAATAATAATAATAATAGTAATTTGCGCTTTAATTAGGGCTATTTAACATATTTATTATCAAATAATTTAGGAAACTTTTGTCAATAAATTAATAATTCAACTTAATAGTTGAATTCACTTTCTTCCTAATTTATGTGATTTATTTGATTTGATAACCTTTAAGGTTATAAAATGTAGAAATAACAATTCATCACTTAATTGCTGTTCTGTTCACTTTAAAATAATTTTATTTACTTCTCACACGCCTGCCTACCTCTCGTCTCTCTCTCTCTGTGAGTGTCGTGCCAAGTGCATTCGAATCATTAACTCGTTTTGTCTACCCAAAAAACCTAACATAAGTGTCAGCGCCGGCTGGCTGCCCTTCAGCACCTGTCGGCAGGTGCCATTGCAAGCTGTCGAGCTGCTGGGCGGGGGCGAGGTTGATGATGCAGCTGTTAAATCACCTGACAAAGCATAAATGCAACGGAATGACAGAAACCCGACACTCGTTCTCGACTCGGTTCTGCTCCCTTTTTTTTGTTGTTTTTTTTCTTGCTCTGCGGGAATGCTATTCCGGCGTAATGTTGTTCGGCTGTCAGAGTGGAATCAATTGATGATTCGCTTCGTTAGGCACACTGTCTACCTCCGACTGCGTGGCGTGTCGAAGAGCCATTTGCATTGTGAAGAGCGCCCACGTCGGACGGCGGCTGCTACTTCATCGATGGAGGCCATGATGGCGATGGTTATGGTGATGAAGATGATGGGCGATGGCAATGACGATGGCTCGGTAAATGTTGCCGCCACAGGCGCTTCTGACGATTGCCATTTATCAACTTGGCCGGTCGCCGCATAATTGCATCAATGGATACTTGGGCACGTTCTTGTTCCAGAGTAGATGGAGACCACGAAGTACGCGCAGCTTTATGCTGATTTTTGCATACATTACGCATACGCAGCGTTGTCGCGGCACCAAGAACCCCATTAGTTTTATTACCAGAGGGAGACCCAGAGCGATCCCTTGCCTTGTTGTATGCCAGCTGTCTCTCCCTCTCTCTCTCCCTTTCTCTCTGTTGTTTCTGCAACCCACATTTTGTACTTTGAACTTAATTTCACACACAAATAACTTGCAAATTGTTGCAACGTCGTTGTAAAGTTGTACGAATTTTCGGTCGCATTCGCTGGCATGCTCTTTTTTGGGGCCAACTCAGCCAAGTTGCCAGTTCCCCATTACCAGTTACCAGTTACCAGTCGCAAGTTGCAAGTTCCACCCACTCAGTCAGTCAGTCAGTTAGCTAGCTACTGAGGCTATTGAACTTTAAATTGATTTTTTCGCTTGTTTGCTAGTTTGGTCTTCTGCTTTCTCGAATTGCAACTAACCGGTGGTGGGTATGGGTGTGGAAGTGGGTCTGGTTCTGGTTCTCAGTTTAGTTCCTCCTCCTCCTCCTCCTCTGGCGGTGCTTATCGTTGTTGCAATAAATCGAAATAAGCGACGGCACCTAGTAGAGCTCTGGGGGTGAATGGCATACTTTCTGATGGACGGGCCAAATTAAGCTGGTCTAGTTTCTCATTCAACTGCAGCAAATATATTATTCAAACTTTCATAACTGTGTCGCCTTAAATATTTGTGCCGGAACAACTTTGATTTGATTTTTCTGTACTAAATGGGTAAGAAACTTCTGTGGGAGAAAAGGTTTCAAGTTGAGGGAGGCCTTTTAAATGTATGGGAACTCTATTGGACTTTAATACAAATCGAAAAACATTATAATAAATATTTTTAAGTGATTTATTATTTATTAAACATTCTGTTAGTAGGTAGTTGCATAGAAAACGTCACTATCCCAGAAACTAAGTTTTCAGCTACGTAGTCTGATTTATATTTAAATACATTTAAGGCAGTATAGAGTCCATAGAGCATCTTTTAAACTTGTTAGCCTCACAGAAGGTCCTTACAAATTTCCTTTCCAACTCCGAAATTCAATTCCCATTCAGTAAATGGAAAAACCGAGTAGAGTTTGGAGACTAACACAGCTTTTGCTGACTGGAAAACAATATCGCAAGTAGATATAATCACATGTCAACAAAATCCACTTGCAATACCGAATAGAAATTGTGAAACTTCTTATGACGTTCGAGTGCAACTCGCTATGCAAATCAAAACATACACACACACTCAGGAAAACACAAACACACCGAATAGGGAGTGCAGAGTCGGAGGCGACTGTACCCAAAGTTTTTGGCTTAAAAGAATCAACGCATGTTGACATACTAAGCCAACAACAATGATGGCTAACAAGCCACAAGAACAGCAACAGCAACAGCAACAGCAACAGCAACAACAACAGCAACAACAGCAACAACAACAACACGTCGGGTGTCAAAAAATCAAAAGCATAAAAAGGATTTGGCTGTTGCCAAGCCAAGGAGCAGCTCTATAGCCACGGCTATGGCAATGGCGATGGCGATGGCTATATCTATATCTATATATGGATGTGGTCGGAGTTTGAGCTCTGAGCTCTGCGAACTCAGCCAAAAAGTGCCAACTGATGCTATTTTTGTCGCACGACAGACAGAGAGACGTGTATACGTGGCGTATACGTAATGCAGGAGCTATGCGAGCATCGCGCGAGTTCGTGGCGAAAAATAAGTCGCAGAAATTTGTAACAAAGTTCGCGTAGTGAGAAAACCTTTTGCTCCCACACACACACACTTACACTCAGAGAACGGGATGGAGCTGTGAGGACGAAAAAGAGGAGGAGGAGCAGCTGCAAACGCCTGTTGTCTCGTCAGTGTGGCGCCTAAAAGGCTGCCAACAATAATAACAAAACCCACGAAAAGAGAGCAAACTGCACACAGTTGCAGTCCGTGTGCCAGTGTGAGTGAGTGTCCTGCGACTGTGTGGGTGTGTGTGTGTGTGCAGGAAGCGCCAGCCAAAAGAAACAGCGCGCAACGATTTTGCAGCAATAAATTGATAGTTTTATGTGGCGCACATAAACAGGAGCTGGGAGTAGGGAAGCAGGGAGCACGAGGCAGCCAAAGGAGCAGCGAAGGAGCTGCTGCCGAAATCGAAGGGAATTGTGGGTGGTAAATCCTGGGACATTAAACTCGCGTCCTTAAGCCCCCGCGCACAGGATCCGCCCCCGTGCATATATTTCAGCCGTAAATAGCAAAGGACAATGCATAAAACAAAAGGCTGATCAAATTTATAAATGACAACTACCAAATTTATGGGCATTCTCTTCTCTTCGCTCTTCTCACTTCTCTCTCTCTCTCTCTCTCTCTCTTTCTCTCTTTCCCTTGGCTTGTTTGTGGGACAAGTCAAGCCCCCGTCTGACGAATTCCTTCCGTCCTGACAATTTGTCGTGTTGCAAATTTCACTTTTTGGACCCAAATTATGCCCAGGAAAGCGTCTCTGACACATTTTTCTTGTCAGCGTCCGCTCTGCCCTCTCTCTCTCTCGCTCTCTCCAGCTTCCGGCCCTTTAAGAAGGCACATAGCTGGATGGTCTATGGGCCTGTGTCATTGTCCTTCATCAAAAATGAATACACTGTTTGTCAAGTTTCAGCACGGAAAACTGGACAGCCGCCAGGAGCCGCCAGGAGCAGCGGCGGTGGCAAATTGAGGTGTTCCCAAAGAAAAGGGGAGCCGTGGATTCCGCTCCTGTCATAATTTGTTTGCCTTTTTCCCTTTTCCTGGGCCGTAATAAGGTTTTGATTAAATTTGTTGCTCAAATGTATTTGCCATGCGAAAATCTTCCGTTGTGCTGTCTATTATTTTAGGACTTCTGTGTGTTGTCCTGACGGGGATCGCGTTTCCTTGGCTCTTTGGGTTTCGCCAGCAGCTCAGGACTAAGGACTCCACGGCAGCATCTACCAGGCTCGCCTCCATTAATTTAACATATTTTGTTGTCGGTTCCACCAGCGGCTCTCACCCACGTACAGCAAATGGCCGCAGGTTAGATTTACTTTACTTTCCACTCCTCAGGTTTTGTTTCCTTTCTCTTTTTTTGTGTGTTATGCCGCCTTGTTTTTCTTTGTAGGTCGTAAAAAATACAGTATTCGCTTAGAGAGAGAGCAGAAACGTAAACAGCCGCCAGGTGGTGGGCATAGGAGTATAGGAGAGTGCCTTCGGATCGCATTTATTGTAATTTAATAAGCCCGTTTCCATGTACCCATCGCCCGCATGCCCCGACAATGTGCTTTGACTACGCGCTGCCCGCCAGCCAGCCAGCCAGCCAGCCAGCCTGCCTGCCTGCAAGCTAATTGCCGGTTCCGCCCTCTGCATGTGCGCTGGAAGAATGGCATTTCGGCGTCACTTCATAGTCATAGCTGATAAATCACACAGCGGCCGTGGCGGCGACGGCGGCGAGAGAGGTCCGCCCACACGTAAGGCTCCACTGACATGGGAAACCTTTTAGGACGCACTCGACCCGCAAACGCTTCCCACCGAAGAGTGCTCTCGATGGCAACGGCGGCCTCGCGTCCCCACTGCCGTCCTGCTGCCGTATCGCATATCAAAAGGTTACGCCAAGTATCTAATTATCAGGCACTCGCCGCTTTAATAATTGTGATAAATTTTCTAGGCATCCCCGGCCGCAGAATTTCTCAGCTCATAACTAGTTAATGAAGCCATGGCGGCCATATAAACACTTAGGCACTCCATTGCCCACGACTGCCCATCATTCGCAGTTTATATGCAAATGTTATATCCTTGCCAGCCTTCGGTCTACGCTCCCTCTTCTCCCCTCTCCCATCCGTTCCTCTAGTGGTCCCAACATTTTGCATATTGTACCAGAGAACATTTAAAATTTCCCATAACTTACGCTCACTCTGCACTACGCCTCGGGTGCTGCTGCTCTCCTCTCACTCTTTCGCAGTTTCGCATAGTTTATGGCCCATTTATGTTGTAACTTTTTCTATTTTGAGGCAAGTCAGCACTTCTGGGATTCGTTATTTTATGTGGCATACATATTGCTGATGATGGCAACAGATTCTACCGAAATTAAGCTTAATCATTGTCCACTAAGGCAGCCTCTGGCTGAAGGAGGAGTGCCAACATTAAGTATACGCAGTGCAGGTTTGCATTTCAGTTGTTATTTGTGGTATTTTATGTGAAATTCGTAAAGTTTAAACTATTATATATATATATATTAAAGAATTATAATTAATTACAGCTGTAGTTCAACTACAGGTTCAATGGTAATGGTAAAGTAAGATCTTCCCTTAATAAACTTTTAAATGTTTTACAAATAAATTAAATAAATTATATTTATGAGCACTTACGAAGTTTTTAGGTAATTTCTCAAATATTTCTTGCATACAAATGCCTGAAACCTCAAAGAAATATCTAGGGAATTTATTACCAATATCTTTGCTATTGCCTTACCACATCCACACACACATTGTTAGGCAAATTAAGAAAGACAAACGTCTGTTGGCTGATCATAGGAAAGTTTATTTTGTTCCGAAGCCGAATCAAAACTTACAACTGGCAGATGGAATTAAGATTGGTCTAATCTGCCTAAAAGCGTGCCAAATGCCCTTTCAACGGTTGTGTCATTAAAGTTTGCTTTATATATTTTAATTAACTCCTATCACACACACACAAACACACACACATACACACTTACTCAAAGAGTGTGAGAGCGAGATGGAAACGAGACTTTAAGGGCACGGCTGAGGCTCGTCTGCCGGAGAACGTAAGAAAAGAATAACAATGGCGAAGGCAAAAGCAAATGGCCAAATATAGCAACAAATAAACGAAGCAACAAACCATCAACAGTTTAATATGCGACGTCTGTTCTCCGGCAACGAGAGAGAGAAAGAGAAAGAGAAAGATAAGGAGAACCAGCCACGCGGAGAGAGTGAGAGAGATGGGGAAAACTTCTGGGAATTGCTGCTTACACATTTGTAATCTTGTCTTGTCTTCGTTTGCTGTCTCTGTTGCCACTGTGTTGCCACTTTTTAGGGAGTGCCGGGAGGCGCATTTCTATTTTTAGCCACTGTGTATGTGTGCTGCTGCCCCTGTATTGGTGCGTATCCGTGCGGGCCTGTGGGTGTGTGCCAGTGCTGGCCACTTGTCTTTTTTGCGAAGAGAGATGCCCTCACTTTTTGGATATTTATCTTTCATTTAAAGTTAACATAAACTATTTAGAAATATTTCCACCCACAAAGGAGACGTTTAATTATGTTAAATATTCTTTAAATAAATTATGCGTGCTCAATCTTTTTATGGATAATGATGTCCTTTTGTATGTGCTCCATTTTATTATTTATTTTTCATTTTAATTATTAAGAAAGCATTTTTGAAAGAATAACTTATTAATTTATTTTATAGAATATTTTCTAAAATATTTCCCTTGTCTTGGCTACCGATATATCCTGTTTCTGGATTGCTTTTCCAACAACACTGGTGTATACCTCCAAATTGCGTTTGTGTGCGTCTGCTCACATTCGTTAGGTTCCTTTCGCTGGTTCCTTTGGCTCACTTCCTTTCGCATTTCGTCAAGAGTAATAAAAACTCATATTTTTGTTGGCGCCTACCTCCCTTCCTCCCTCTCTCTCTCTCTCCCCCTTCCTCCCCCTCTCCCTCGCCCGTTTTGGCCAAATTAAATGAATTTNTTAACGCGTGCTGGTTACTTTTTTATGCTGCCTTTGGCTTTTGCTTTCACGCATCAAATTGGCTTCATGTCGCGAAAAACCGATCGATGGCCAAGCCAAAAAATATAAAAAATTCGACGGCTCCCAGTGAGCCATGCAAAAATCGCAAGGCAACCAAAAAAAAAAAAAACTTCTTAATTGGCAATTAAAAAGTGTTAAAGGCGGATCCCGGGACCGAGAGAAATAATGAAGGCCATTAAAAGTTTGGCAACTAAATATAGCATGATTGGGCATTTTGGGCCTCGATTCATAAAGGGAATATTTGAGTCATCCCGGCTCTCTCCTGGCAGACGACACTGGGCCAAGGAGGAGCGGGCCCCGTAATTAACACAAAGTGCTTTTATTCGCCTAGATGTACATGCCAAATGAGCAAAGCTCTCAATGTGAGTGAGTGTCTCATCATCTGCGTATAAATTAATGATGTGTGTGTGTGCCCCGAGAACGCCCTAATTCATGACGAGTCGATTGTAAATTGTAATTGTAATTATTTTAATTGCCCCGTCAAAGGTCAGCGCTTGTGTGTGTGTGCTTTGTTTTTAGTGGCGCAGTGCAAAAAAAAAAAATAAAAAGAAACAAAAATACTAAATAAAGGCACACAAAAGCTGTCCCATCGGCCACAGAAGTGTTAGGGCAAGAGAGCAAACAAAAGTGCGAACGGTTATTATTTGGGTTTGACGTCAAAGGCCTAAAACGCCAATTACAAAGCACACTGGCACACACAGCTACGTGCTTATATATATATATATATATATGTGTGTGTGTATAAGGTAAGAGGAGGCCAGCACACACACACACACACACAATTGGCACACTACAATTTTAATACAGCATACTTTCATGCTGCAAATGACAACAAAAGCGAGGCTTTGCTGCTTTTCTCGCCGCGACTCGCTCTCTCCTGCTCGACGGGTGACTTTTACTGTCTGTTTTTCCGCTGTGACCTCGCCCACCTGACCCCTTGAGTCGCCTTTGGCACAGTGGTCGCAGATCTTTTGAAACCGAACCGCCGCCGCGCAGAGCAGACTATCTGGGTAATGCCCCTCTTTTTTACCCTGCCCACTTTCTCTCAGCTCGTTAACCGCAATGTTGTTTCCCTTTTTATTCTTTTTGTTTTCTTTTTTCTCTCTCTCTCCTTTTGGGGCTGGAGCAACAAATTTTTATGTGTTTACCTTTTATTTTTGCCCCTTGTTTTGGCTCACGTAGCCGGGCATATGAGGGGCATGCCGGGCAAAGACGAGGCGCAAAAGCTTGACCCCTGGACGCACCTTCAACTTGAGAGCCTGCCACTGCCTTCGTTGTGGCCTAAACCAACTGATATTTTAGGCCAAAATGACATTGGCCCCTGGCACTTTTGCATTGTTACACTTTATAGAAATCGCTGGTTAGCAGAGAGAGAGAGCGAGTGACTTCCACTTACTTTCGCAAGACCTCGAGTCCTGGATGGAAATTCGAACCGCTATAAAAATGCTCGGCTCCCGTTTTATGGGCTTAATTATGGGGCTGCTATGTGGCGGCTCTCGAGTTTGGCGTAATTGAAATGCGAGCTTTCTGCCACTTAACTTGTCAGATGGGAAATCAAATTGAATTTCAACCGAATACATCGCTCATCATCAATCTCAATGAGTGTGTGCGCGCGGTGGCTGGGTGGGAGGGAAAGGCTGTTATTGGGCGCCCCCATGTTCGGTATTTATAGCCCACATCTATGCATATATTTTTTGCGGCCCAAAACTAAGGCAAGAAATGCCATTTTTGTGCCGCTCTCGAATTTGCATTTAAATTGCATGGCGAAGAGTGTTTGCATAAAACAGGACACACAATTTCCGCGAAAAAGTCGGCAAGAAAGTATGAATGCAGCCAAATTAACTTGCCTTTGTTGCAGCGCCAGCAACAGCGCCAGCGCCAGCGCCAGCCTTTTATTTTAATTTCAACAATGACTAAACTTAGTTACGAACACGAGCAGCACACACACACATACGCGCACACACAGCAGGCACACTAACCTCAACCGCACGCACACACCTATACAAATTTATATTGTTTATAATTGGCGGTGTGTTAAAAATAAAACAGAGTCGCGTTATTTTTGTATGTGTCGACGGCGACCGACAAAAAGAGCCAGCAAAAGGCAGCGATTTGTATTTAAATCGCGGTTAAGCAGCGACAATGCCACCCATACGCACACACCAGCACTGAGAGAAAATTTCTAGCTACCAGATTGAACAAGTTATAAGGAACAAAAGACTGAATTAAATTATTCTATAGTTTTCATAGGCTTTCATCACTTTAGCGATTTAAAAACTCTTAACAAGACACCTAAAAGTATGCGGTATTTATAGAAACTGCTAGAAAGAAATCGTTGCATACTTTTAGGCTACATTAGTTTTATAGAAACTTGCTTACTTGAAAGTATTTCTAAGTTTAAGAAAAGAACTAATATTTCTACAGACTTCCTCTTTTTTCCCCCCAGTGCACTCCCACACACACACACACACACCATGGCCTGACTGCTGCCGGAATTCTCACATACATTTAGGGCCTTAAAGGGGAAGGTAATCGCGTGCTCTGTGCAGATTAAAATGCGACAAAGCAACACGACAAAAAAATATTTTAAATAAAAGCGCAGCCAGCGCGAGAAGGGCGCTAAAAAAGGCAAAAAGGCTCAGCGCACACAGAAAAGTCGAAAAGCGTCAAACGTGCGCGGATTTGTATTATGCATATACAAGCCTATATATGTATATATATACTAAATGGGAGCGACAGGGACAGGTGGAGAAAGAGAGTGGGGTGTGGGGCGTGGGGTGTGGGGTGGTCGCATACCAATTAAGTCACGGCAAAATGCGCGACGGAAATGTGGAAGAAACAAAGCTGGGCTCCATTTTCGGCCTTTTTTTTCTGTCTACGTCATGTGGCATTCATTTCGCGGTGGCGTAAAGTACACGAATAAGGTGCGCGACGGCAGTGCAAGGCCAAAAATAAAAAGGAAAGGGATATATCATATTTAAAAAAAAAGGGTAATATGATAGAGATCCCCTCTATATATTCTTCGCTTTAAATCCTTCAAAAATGCACAAATTGATATTTAAAATTATTTTTATAATAAATAAAATCCGCTACTCTGGCTATGAAACGCACTGTTCGAGTGAGAGGCAGCCACAGCAACAGCACCTTCTGTTGCGGTTGACATCCGCGAAGGCTTGAACTGCCGCTCCGCAACAATGAGAAGGATAAAAGGCCACCTCGCCACCATCCGCGTTGTCGTCCTCGTCGTCGTCGTCGTCATTTCCGCCTGGCTTGACGCCTTGAATAAATGGGTGAGCTTTGCTGGCATTTTCTTGTTTTTGGTGTTTCTTGTTGTTGTTTTTTTTTTTTTGGGGGGTTTGGTTTTATTTTTGGGCTGGGGTTAGGGGGGTGTGCTCATGAAAAGGTTTTTCAATTTTCTTCGGCTTTGCGGCGCACCTGTTGAGCGAGGGCTGCGGCTTAACCAATTAATATCTAATTAAACCCAGGCGAAGCCAAGCGTCCGGGACGCGGCTTATATGGTCGGAGTCCGGATAAAACACGCATAAAACGGAGGTGCAATGAAATCCGCTTAGATCCTAATAGTCCGCAATCACGGAGCAAGCGTGTCTAATCGCTGCTGATAAGATAATCGCCTCGGGTGAAGCAAGAGCCAAAAAGGCAGAAGAGGAGCAATCGAACTGGGGTGGGGGAGGGCTTGGGTAACTACTGATGGCACTAGGACATGGCCAGGACATGGCTTGATCTCTCTCTCTCTGTTTTCTCCTGGGGAAGAGGCAACAATTTACTAATTGCCGGCAATGCAATCGACTGTGAAAACGAATTGGGGGAAACTAGTGGGGCACCTCGAATCCTTGTTTAACCCATAATTTCACACCCAGGCAATTGCTAATTGCCAGGCCTCAAGGCCGTCTGTCCGTGACGTCAGCAGCAAGCCCCACCGGACTCCCCCACAGCAAGAGATGGGGCAAAAGCCAGTGAGGCGTCGCTGGCCGTCATGGAAATTAACCAAAAAAATTGTCTATTCTTCAAAGAGGCGGCGGCAGCTGCAAATTAAATTCAGGACTCAGGATCGTGCAATTTCCCGAACGAAAGAACCAGAGTTGCCTTGGTGCAAATCAAAGTAATTACAGGAGAGTGTGCTGGCAAGTGCCAGCCACGCCCCCTCGAGCTTTCTTTCTGGCCCTCCATGCTTTTTTTTTCTGTGTGTTATTTTTGTTTTTGTTCCAGTCGATGGACTGTGGTCTGGTTCGGGGGCCCGTCGCCGTCGCCGCATTTTATTTATAAACGTAATGGTTATAATTTTGGGCCTGCGGTTAGTTTAATGATGATTATCCTGGCCGGGGTCAACTCCCCGCGGCAATTGCGTCAGCTGCACCGCCGCCCTGCCCTGCGTCCTGCGCAGGGGCCCTTGGCCCCGGGACTCGGCGGCACGGCAATCAATGCCGCTCAATAATTTAAATTGCCTTTTCCCGACGAGAATCGAGAATCGAGAGTCGCGACTCGAGAGCCGAGAGTCTCAAGTTATTTATACAAAAGTCTAAATACACTTGGCGTTTATTTCCGGACTTAGTCGGTCGGTGGGTCCTGGGGCGGCGGCACTTTGCTCTAATTTCCCGGGGTAAGCATTCCTGTTTGGTACGTGTCCGACGCATTTGGTAAAACTACTTTTCGCAATTGTTTTCCTGGCATCGCTGGCCATAAAAATTTCATGTCGCTGTGCGTCCTGGCTTCCTTTGCCTTCCTTCCACTTCGCCAGTGCCAAAAACTCATGCGGCAAAACAAGCCCCTCCCTGGATCCAGCCCGCCCCGGCAGGTGCGTCTAACTGGACATAAACATGTGCAAATCAACATAACTCGTGGAAGCCGGATCCCGGATTCCGGCACTCCCAGCTCCTGCCCGCATCCTGCCCGCTCCTGCCCGCTCCTGACTCCCCTGCTCCCGACTCTTCCCGACTCCTTGCCTTCTTTTGGCTGGCAGCTGGTGATGTGTTTGTTTGTTTACTTTGAAGTTTTTTGCTTTGGCAATTTTTCGAAAATTGCAAACTGGGACAGGAATCTCGAAAGGATAGGGTTCTGTGTTCCACGTCCTGCGTCCTGCGTCCTGGCGGCCACATGGCTCGGACTCTGCGGTGCACTGACAACATGTTTTGAACATATCACTTTTCTATATGGAAAATTATTTATAACTTTTGACATTTTTAGTGCTGCTGCGCCCGGGATCTGCTGCTGCTGGCTGTGGAAAGGGAAAAGCCCAACAGATATCGTACTTTCCACGAAAAGTTGTGCCACATTCCACCTCCGCTATCCCACGTCCCAGCCCCATCTTTGCCCGGTCTTCTCACAACATTATTAATATTATTTTTGGGAGATTCCCGCTGCTGGGCACGTAGTTCGCTTAGCTTCTGACTTTTCATTAGCACCAAGACAACGCCTTGGCTCGCTGACAACCAGGTGAACAATGAGCCAGAGATGTGCACAGAAAGAAATGGGCTTATAATTAAGGTTTAATTAGAACTCTAATGGATTCCCCATTAGAGTCTGAATATCAGGGAATAGTAAAGAGTTGTAGAGACTTCTGAAAGAGCTTTCACTACTTGAAAATTCCCCAAAGTTTCCACTCTATTTGTTCGCACTTCATTTCTCTTGGTGTAGCTGTAGCCGGAGAAAAGTTTCATTAAAATTGTTGTACTGTAATTTTCCGCACATTTTTTTTGTGCCAGGCTTCGGACCTGGAGTAGAAAGTTTCTGCGCCACATCTCCACGAGTGGCTAAAAATAGGCACTGATACGTACGCAGGTAAGCCTGGGTGGTGGGAGGTCTTGCGGGCAGAGGAGGAGCAGGAGGGGTCCTGGAAGCTGGCGAAGCCGGCGAAGGCCGCTTAAACTTTTAAGGCAAGTTTATGCCTTGTTTGGGCGCTATGACAATAAAACTTTTCCTTTTTTTTTCCCTCCATTTTCCACGCCCGTTGGTAAGTTGCGCGTACCTGTCGTCATTTTTTTTTTGTATGCTTTTCGTCCTGCGCCACGCTTAATGCCTTTATTTATATTTACGATGGACCGAGAGTTTTTATTGTGAAATATGCTCTCTCTGCACTCGCTTTCCCCCTCTCCCCCTGTCTCCCTCTGCCTCTACTTACTCGTAATGAAAAGTTTTGATTATGCCCGGATCCCCCGAAAAGCGGAATCCTTGGCTCTACTTAGTTACTTAATTTCCGCGCGACATCCCCGAGCACTTGGTCAGGTCTCGGCTTCACCCTTGAGAGGGGTTGGAACAAAGGTGAGGCCAGGCCGGGTTGGGGGTTGGCTGGGCCAAGACGTCGACTGTCAAAAGACACAATGCCATGAGGGGGAGCCCGGCGCATTGCTCGGGAAGAGCAGTCGACCCCGGTGACAGTTCCCAGACGGCAGCCACTTAAGTACCAAAGAGTGCGCACCTTTGGCAATATTAATAGCCAGGCGGAGAGGGTGCCGGAGGATGGCAAGTGCAGCAGACAAGTGCACGGGGCTTCCTTTCCTGCCAGCCAAAAGGGTGGCCTAAGCGACGAGGGATGTCCTGGCAGCAAAGGAGGCACCGAGGAGCAGGGCGGCAGAGCAGCAACCCCAACGCACGGCCAAGTGTCCGTTAAACGCAGTCAAAAGCAGGAGCAGGGCTTTTCATTAGCCTGCCATCCTAGGAGCCTTGCCTGCTGCCTGACAGCCTTACATCCCCCCCACGGGCCGCCCCCATTTAATTTCCTGGCCAAACTCAATTTGAACTCTGACCTTAGCTGGATTTAGACAGCCGCACGCCGCCAGCCGCCTGCCGTGGCATATTTTAGAAAACTGTCAAGCGTTGCAAATGGGTAAACAAGATGCTAAGCGCCTGAAATAGGCCAAAGCCAGGCGGCCAGGCAGCCAGTGATGGGAACTGTGACCCCAAACGGTGACTGGCAGCGAAAGGTATTCAAAATATATAAATAAAATTAACAAAACATTCAAAAACCTCATAACAAATGTGTCAATTAAAATGATTTAGCTTTAAATATTAATTAAGAAATAGGATACACATAATGCACAGCAATTAAAGAGGATTAAATAAAAAATAAGTTAAAGCATAACTGAAATAAAAAATGTGATAATTAAACTACAAATCAACAACTTGACTTCAATACAGCAATTAAAATGTGGCGAATCGAATGAAGGATGTGCCATGCATTAATTAACTTGTTTCCAATTGAAAAATAAAATTAACACGACAACTCAATTAGGAATTAAATTATAGCCAGCCATTGCTTCGAAATTAAGCAATTAAATTCGATACGAACTTCTGGGATAATCTCGCCCACACTGCAGAAATCACTGCCAAGATTCAGAGAATCCAATCCAGTGAATGGTTGAGTCAACCCTGGCCGAGGATTCAAATGTCCCACGCCTGGCTCCATTCACAGACCCTTGGACCCAGCAAAACCCAGCCCCCCCGCCTTTGTCCCCTTGAGCGATGTCCATTCATGGACAACGGCTGCGCTCCGTTCCATTCCCCCGACTGGCTTTTGTTTTTCTGGCAGCCCGTCGCATTGTGGCCACTGTCACAGCCAGACCAAGAGCTGCTCCTGGACCCCATACCCCCAAAAGCCCATTGCCATTGCCATTCCCATTCCCAGTGCCACTACCACTACCACTCCACCCCGCCCTCCCTGCGACACTGGCCAAACCCATTCACATTGTCATTCTGCCGTGTTTGTTTATGGCTTACGCAGTGGCTCAAGTGTTTGGGTCTTGTGTTTGCGTTTTGTTTAGTTTTTGATTGGAAAACAATGCCACTGCTACAGCCTGAATGAGTGGGCGTTCGTCTCCGTCTCCGTCTCCGTCCGTCTTTCCATCCAAGTGTCCGTGTGTCCCGGTGATTTTCCAGGCCTCTTCGGACCGGACCGGACTCCGATGCCCAAATTCGATTCGGAATCGTTATCGAATTGGCCACGTCACTTGCGGACCCAGAATAAATTATTTAGCTAGTGTCGCGCAAATTGAATTATGTAACAAGTCTATGTCTGCCAGGAGTGTATCAAGGAAAGTGCGTAGCAGCACTTTAGTGACCTCATTACCAGGACATACTGCGAGAAATGTCCTATCTTTATACCCTTGCAGAGGGTATTATAGTTTTGCCACGATGTTTGCAACGCAGTGAAGGTGTCATCTCCGATCCTATAAAGTATATATATTCTTGATCAGCATCACCAGCCGAGTCGATCTAGCCATGTC